>CAUYRT010016381.1:0-15631 GCA_963574885.1 Lepilemur ruficaudatus | reverse complement strand
AAGAGCGAGACCCCGTCTCTACTATAAATAGAAAGAAATTAATTGGCCAACTTAAGATATATATAGAAAAAATGAGCCGGGCATGGTGGCGCATGCCTGTAGTCCCAGCTACTCGGGAGGCTGAGGCAGAAGGATCCCTTGAGCCCAGGAGTCTGAGGTTGCTGTGAGCTAGGCTGACACCACGGCACTCACTCTAGCCCGGGCAACAAAGTGAGACTCTGTCTCAAAAAAAAAAAAAAAAACTGCTGTGAAGGGCAAAAGAGGAGGCAATTTAGGTTCCTGCAAGACAAAAGAAAACTTAAAAGTCAAAGGACTTACAACCGTCTCCCAAAAAAACTCTGTAGTAAAATTAGAAACCATTCTTTATTACACTTACAAAAAACAGGACCTCTCTTAAACAAGGAATCTCATAAATCATCCCAAACTGACAATCCTGTTCACGAAATGCACAATTAGAGAGAAAAAAAAAAAGACTGAAAATAATGAAAGAGGCTCAGGACCCTGTGGGATAATTTCAAAATGCCTAACATACATGTTATCGAAGTCCCAGAAGAAGAGGTGAAAGGAAATGGGACAGAATTTTTTTTTTTTTTTTTTTTTTGAGACGGGGTCTCACTCTCTTGCAGGGGCTGGAGTGCAGTGGCGTCATCACAGCTCACAGCAACCTCAAACTTCTGAGCTCAAGCAATCCTCCTGCCTCAGCCTCCCAGAGTGCTAGGATTACAGGTGTGAGCCACTGTGCCTGGCCTGGGACGGAATATTTTTTAAAACAATGGCTCCAAATTTCCCACATTTGTTGAGATAGATTTACAGATTTAAGAAGTTCCACGAACCTCAAGCTGGATAAATAAAAAGATAATTATGGCCGGGTGTGGTGGCTCACGCATGTAATCTTAGCACTCTGGGAAGCCAAGGCGGGAGGATCGCTCAAGGTCAGGAGTTCGAGACCAGCCTGAGCAAGAGTGAGACCCCGTCTCTACTAGAAATAGAAAGAAATGAATTGGCCAACTAAAAAAATATATGTAAAAAATTAGCCAGGCACGGTGGCGCATGCCTGTAGTCCCAGCTACTTGGGAGGCTGAGGCAGGAGGATCGCTAGAGCCCAGGAGTTTGCGGTTGCTGTGAGCTAGGCTGATGCCACGGCACTCTAGCCCGGGCAACAAAGTGAGAATCTGTCTCAAAAAAAAAATAAAAAAAAGGATAATTACACCTAGGCATACCAAAGGCAAACTACTGAAAACCAAAGATAAGGAAAAAAATTCTGAAAGCAGCTAGGGAAAAATGACACATTACATATAGAGTAATGAATGATACAAATTAGGGCTCCATTTTATAATAAAGGTAAAAGGCATACCTAGGAATAAATTTAACAAAAGACGTATAAGACTTCCACACTGAAAACTATAAAACCGAACAAAAAGAAAAGAAGACCTAATAAAAAGGAAGATGTGTCATGTTCACATATTTGAAGATGCAATACTGTTAGATATCATTTCTTTCCAAATTGATGTATAGCTTCAATGCAATCCCAATCATAATCCCACCAGACTTTTCTTTAGAAACTGGTAAGCTGATTCTAATATTTATATGGAAATGCAGAGGATCTAGAATATACAAATCTTGAAAAACAACAAAAAGATTGGAGGACTTACACTACATGACTTCAGGACTTACCATAAAACCACGGGAATTAAAATAATGTGGTACTGATGTAGGGATTGATCAATGGGACAGAAAAGACAGCCCAGAAATTAATTACCATTTACACAGTCATCTTAATTTCAAAAATGCAATACAATGGCATTTTCAACAAATGATGCTGGAACAACTGGATATCTATATGGAAAAAAAGATTTGAGTTATACCTCACATCATTTACAAAAACTAGAGATAGATCATAGGCTTAAACATAAAACTAAAACTGTAAAACTTCTAGAAGAAAATATAAAAGATTATCTGCATAACTCAGAAGTAGCCAAGATTTCTTGCAAGTCAGAAAGCAATCACTATAAAAGAAAATATGATAAATTGACTATATCAAAATTGTCTATTCATCAGACAACTTCAAGAAAAAGAATAGGTAATCACAAAGGACTAATACCCAGGATATAAAAAGGATATAGAAAGAACTCCTACAATTCAGTAAAAAGACAACCCAATTTAAAGTGGACAAAAGATTTGAGGAGGCACTTCACAAAGGAAGACATGTCAGTAAGTATAGGAAAAAGTGCTCAACATCATTAGTAATCAGGGGTTAAATTAAAACCATGACATATCACTGTATACCCCCAGAATGACTAAAAAGACTGACAACACCAAGAGTTGGCAAGGCAACTGCAACTCTCATACACTGTTGGTAGGAAACAGGCTGATAAAACCACTTAGCTGCTAACACATGCTACCCTTCATGAAAAAGGAGGGACTCCAAGGACTGAGCCACAGGCCCAGAAGGTGGAGCAGCAGAGGATGAAACCCAGGCCTTGAACCTTACTGGTTCTTTATATATCTCCAATATCGGTCCTTCATCAGATAGGTGTCTGTGCTTTGCCTCTTCATTTTCTTAGAGTTGTCTATAATAAGAAGGTTAAAATTTTGATGTAATCAAATTTATCCTTTTTTTTTTTTTAGTGGTTATTGTTTTCTGAATTCTGTCCAAGAAACCTTTGTGTACCTCCAGGTCATAAAGATATTTTTCTATATTTTCCTCTAGCAGCTTTCTAGTTTTCTATTTTGGGAAATAAGTCTGATGATTTCTTTAGAAAATAAACATACATCTGTCATATGAACCCAGAATTCTTCTGATAGGCATTTTCCCAGGAGAAATAAAAACATGACCAAAAAAGACCTCTACTAGGACACTGTCTAAAAGCAACAAATGGATGAAACTGAGATATTAAGAAGGTAAACAAGACTGGCAAAGATGCTTTTATTTTCCTCCATTTCCTTGTCACCTAAAAGCATTTCTAATTATACGTGGAGGGAGGAACAAAGGGGTCAGAGGAAATGAGGCATGTTAAATAAGGTAAATTTTCCTCTTTTATATTACCTCTTCTCATCTTTTTTTTTTTTAAGAGACAGGGACTTACTCTGTCACTCAGGCTGGAATGAATTGCAGTGGCACAATTATAGCTCACTATAACCTTGAACTCCTGGGCTCAAGTGATCCTCCCACCTCAGCTTCCCAAGTAGCTGGGATTACAGGTATGCGCCATCACGCCTAATTTTTTCTTTTTTTAGAGATGGGGTCTCTCTACATTGCCCAGGCTGGTCTCAAACTCCTGGCCTCAAGCGATCCTTCCACCTTGGCCTTCAAGTGCTGGGATTACAGGCGTGAAGCCACTGCACCTGACCCTCTCTTTCTCATCTTTATTAAAGACAGAACAGGGCATGATCATGAAGGGTTTTGTGAACCACTCTAAAAAGCTTGAAACTTTTATTTTGTAAGCTATGAGAAAGTACTGTAAAATTTTAAGCTGAGAAGAAGATTGTATTTCTGCCTCAGAAAACTCTTTGTTGACACTGAATAACTTAGGAAGCGATCATTTAGGAGTCTACATTACAACAGCCCAGATGGGAAATGATAAAGGTTTAACTAAGACAATGGAAACATAAAGAACAGACTCTGGATATGTATTACACGGGGCAGATTTGACAAGACCCAGTGATGGGCAATATTCTGATTGTGAAGATCAAGAACAGCTGGATGAGCAGGATTAAACAGCAAGTTTCTTTTATTTTCATTTCTGTACATATTGCTGTAATGTTTGTGATACTTTAAAAAAAATTTTAGCGGCCCGGCGCAGTGGCTCACGCCTGTAATCCTAGCACTCTGGGAGGCCGAGGTGGGAGGATTGCTCAAAGGTCAGGAGTTCGAAACCAGCCTGAGCAAGAGTGAGACCCCATCTCTACTAAAAAAAAAATACAAAGAAATTAACTGCCCAACTAAAATATATAGAAAAAATTAGCCGGGCATGATGGCGCATGCCTGTAGTCCCAGATACTCGGGAGGCTGAGGCAGAAGGATTGCTTGAGCCCAGGAGTTTGAGGTTGCTGTGAGCTAGGCTGATGCCACGGCACTCTAGCCCGGGCAAGCGAGCGAGACTCTGTCTCAAAAAAAAAAAAAAAAAATTTTAGGAACAGAGTAGGAAAAAATTATTTTCAGGTTAAAAGAAAGAAATCTCAACATGTCATTTCCTCTTTGAAACATTATGCATCTCAACACATTCTAAACAGAATTAATCCTATGCTCCCATAACATTTTAGACATACTTCAAAGCACGTATCACATTATGATCACTTCTCAGCGACACTGCCACACTCAGCCACTTGAGAACAGAGAGGCCATACACCAATCGCTGAATTCCAAACGCTTAATGTAGTCCCCACCCAGCACACAGCATGAAGGGAATTTTAGCCTTATTAATAGTTTCTCTCTACTTCAGAACTGCCAGTACAATACTAAAAATGAATGCCTTGAGTGAAAAAAATGTTAAAAGCTGCAGAGATTGAAAAATATCCACACTAGCTTTTCTGCCCTTGAAAATCGGTTATGCAGTCAATTCTCATTATTAATGGTTGTTATGTTCTGTAAAGTCACCATGATGAACACTGAATTAGCAAGTACTGAACCACTGCTCCTAGGGGAAATACAGGGCTGTACAACAGGTCAATACCTGACCTGTTTCATGTGTGCCCTGTTCAAAGATATCTTAATATATATTGTTGATTCATTAACACTTAACTCACAGCTGACAGCACGCCTGAACAAAGCTTATCTAAAAGCAGCTTATCTTTGTGAGGCCCATCACTGCCTTCTCACACTTAGGAACGCTAGACAGCACTTCAGCACTATGCTTGGAGGCCATTTTAAACACCAAATCACTAACAAAGAGCACAAAAGTATGAAAAACATGGCACTAAGTATACAGCCAAAAGGAGGCTGATAACAGTTTGAAAGCTGAAACACGGTGGCAGTGTCTGGTCAGCTGGGAACTCATGCACTGGGAAACCCAAGGAGCCAGGATTTGGGGGTTACCTATAAATTTCAGAAAGTAGGCAAATTTGCAAGTACAGAATCCATGAATAATGAGGAACGACTGTAGTTTTTTTGTTTTTTAGTTAAAAATCTCTCTAAAAGTTAGGTGAATTGCATTTTTCATACACGCATCTCCAACTACACTCAGTTTTTATTACAACAGGTCTTGGCATACATTACAAAACAGCAGAATCTCATAGTTTCTGCCTGAGACCTGCACACAAACATTTCTCTGCTTGCTACCACTACAATTAATGGTATGACATGTGCTGAACTGAGAATAAAAGACTTTAAAAAAAGACAAACTCCCCTAAAAGATACCGGACCTGAGGCCACTGAAATACCTGAGCTAATCCCTGAGTCAAATGCTGGTTTCTGAGAACTTGGTTTTCAAATGTTTGTGCCTCATATTGAGAGTTCTGTGGAGGAATAGACCTCAAAAGGTCTGGAAAGCCATCAATGTCCATCAACCAATGGAGAAATAAAATGTGGTATAACCACACAATTCAGTCATTTTAAAAAATGAAGTTTTGTTACATGCTACAACATGGATGGGCGAACCTTGAAAACACTGCACTAAGTGAAATAAGCCAGACACAAACGGACAGATACTGTACGACTGTACTTACATGAAATACAGTACCGAGAACGGGAAATCTCAGACAAGAAAGAAGTAAAGTAGGGGTGCTGCGAGTAGGGGAAATAACGGGTGTCTGCTAATGGGTTTGAGGGCGATGAAATATTGATTAAAGTGTCCTGTAATTAGCTAATGGTGGCGGTTGCACAACCTCGTGAATACACTGAAAACCACTGATTATACACTTTAAAACAGTGAATTTAATTGTGTACGTATTACATCCCAAATTTTTTTTTTAAAAAAAAGGTGTAGAAAAGCTGAATACGTGGCTAAATTGGGCGTTAAATTCCTTTTAAATTTATCACTTCTTCCTAACCACACCCACTCCTTCCAACCCACTGAGCCGAGGACCGGAGCTTCAGACTTTCACCGCCGCCCACAAGCAGCGCGGGCAGCGCCGGCGCCGCCTCCTCCCCGCGGGCCGCGCGCGCGCCCTCCGTGCGCGCTGCTCGCTGCGGTAGCGCGTCCCTCCCAACCGAACTCTCGGAAGCCCTGCTCCCGAAACCCGCGCTGCACGGGCCTCCGGGCCCAACACCTCCACGCAAAGCCCTGCAGGAAAAGCTTAGCCGCCGCCCCAGGCGTCCGATCCCGTCCTCCCTGACCACTTACGCGCCTGGGCAGCGCGCGGTGCACGCAGGGAGCCACGTCGGTCTGCGCTTTGAAAAAGTGCAAAGGAGCTTAGCTAGAGACCGCGCAGAGGAGACTGGGAAGGAAGCGCAGGGGGGCCCTGGGAAGAAGGTCCTAACCCACAGCAGGAACTTGAAGGTGTGGGGGAGGACAGGAGGTGGAGCCGTAAATCAAGTCGAAAGGAGAGAAGAGCCGCAAAGCAATCAATCGGAAGCCGTAAAGCAAGCTGGACTTGCGACGCGGACTTCCACTTTCTGAACCGCTGTCTCCGCCCCTTCTTTACTCCCCTTCTGCAGCCAACTTCCCTACAGCTGCGTATCGGTCTGCGGCCGCCCGGGGCTTCGCTGCCCCCTGGCGGGCCTAGCTGGGTCTCCTGGAGTCACGGCTTCAACTAAGGCCTTTGCGGCCCAATGCTCTCGCGCCATCCTACGCATGCCCAGTGCCCAGTTAGGATACCGGGCAAGACCCACCCAAATAGCCATCCGAGAACACTTGGGATAGTGCGGGGAGCGGGGCGTAATGCTTTTACGTCTTAGTAAGAACGGTTACGAGAGCCTTTCATAGATTGCACCGAGGCAGTGTGGACACATGTTCTTCCACTACTGCACACATCACACATCACCTGTTGGCGTCTTACCTTAGCGAGGACCAGAGGGAAATGAGTAAGTGGCGACTTGGGGGCGGACAGGTCTTTAGAATGTCCCCTGGAACTAACTGTCCCTTGAACTGGGTGGCAATTACACATTGTATTAGCAATGCTCAAAAAATGGATTTAAAAGTTTAAATCATCACAACCCCAAATTAATAAGAACTCCAACAAAATCATTCTCTTATGTTTTCAAACTGTTTGTTTCAGTAAGACCTTTTTAACCAGACGTTTCATTATCTAGACAGTAAATGACTCCAGGGCCCCTCATTTCCTGTATGACTGCTCACTCTTCCCAGTAACACCATGGAAAGCTGAGTAATAGTTCTCCAGTTAGACCCAGTGTATAAATAAACTTATTATTTGGTAGAGGTGGTATTTCAAATCAACCAAGAAAGGAATGTTTATTTTTAAAAGGGTGCCGGGATAATTAATTATTTTGGGGAAAAGATTCCTTATTAAAATATACACCAAAGTAAGCTACAGTAAAATTCAAAGGCGAAATGTTAAACACACAGATATGCATAAAACAAAGTAAAAAATATATAGATGAATATCCAATCTCAGAATGGAAAATGACCTTCTAAGTATAAAAATTGCAAAGTAAAAGACAAATGCAACTACCTACATAAAACTTTTTAAACTTCTGTAAGTAAAAAAAAAAATCCCAAAACTGTAAAAGTAAACAAAAAGATAAATATCATTATTATACATGATAAAAGAGTTCATATATATATATAAAAATTCAAACAACTCAATAAGAAAAATTAAAACTTCAATCAAGGAAGCCCAACATCTGACAAACAGGCATTCCAGAAAGAGAGAATAAGCAAACACCAGGAAATGGGAATGTAATCTAGTACTGCCACTATGGAGAATAGTGTGGAGGTGCCTCAAAAAAGACTACAAACAGAACCACCATACCGTATGATCCAACAAGCCGTCTACTGGGCATTTACCCACAGGAAAAGAAACTACTATATCGAACAGACATTACTTCTCCCGTGTTTATTTTAGCACTATTCACAATAGCCAAGATATGGAATCAATCTAGATGTACTATGACAGATGAATGAAGAAAATGTGGTATATATACACAATTGAATACTATTCAGCCATAAAAAAGAATGAAATCCTGTCATTCATGGCAACATGGATGGAACTGGAGGACATAATGTTAAGCAAAATAAATGAGTCAGAAAGTTAAACACTGTATTTTTACTCATATGTAGAAGCCAAAAAAAGTTGATCTAATAAAAGTAAAAGGTAGCACAGAGGCGTAGGGGAAAGGGAAGAATAGGGAGAGATTTGTTAAAGAATACAAAATTACAGCTAGGTAGGAGGAATAAGTTCTAGTGTTCTATAGCACTATGGGATGATTGTAGTTAACAATAATAGATAATTTCAAATAGCTAGAAGGAGTATGTAGAATGTTCCCAACACAAAGAAATGGTAAATGTTTGAGATGATGGCTATGCTAATTCCTCTGATTTGGTCACTATACATTATGTGTATAGAAAAATCACTATGTGCCTCATAAATATGTACAATTATTATGTGTCAGTTAAAAATTAAATTAATTTAAAAAAAAGAAAACACCAGGAAGAAATTAACAATGAAGAAACACCAAAACAAATTTTCAGAATTGAAAGATGTGTGTTTTGATACTGAAAGTTCCCACCCAGGGCTCGATATGATAAACTGGTTCTTTTTTTTTTCTTTACACACACACACACACACACACACACACACCCTTCAGTATGATAAATCGATAAGTAGCTACACCAAGAAATTGTAGATCAGAAGAGTAGACTAAATATATTAAATGAAAATATCCAGAATGAAAACCAAAAAAGTTATCATTACATTCTTTTTACATACAAAGAATCAGGATACATAAAAGTATCAGGAATTGGAATGGCATTGGATGTCCCCAGTGCAGCAACAGAAGCTAAAACACATTAAAGCAATGCTTTCTAAGGGGAAAAAAACTTCCACTCTAGAATTCGATATCCAAACTATTAATAAAATGAGAGAAAAAGTAAAGCTTTTTTTAGACATACATATTCTCAAAAAAAATTTAACTTGTTGCTCACCCATTCTCAGAAAGTTACAGAAGAATGTCTCCATCAAAATGTAAAAACAAACTCAGAGGAAGGCACAGGATTCAGGAAACAGGACCCAACACAGAAGAATGGTGAATGAAATTCATGAGATGATAAGAAGCGAAAATCTCAGGAAGGCAGCTATGCAGCAGGACGAAAGACCATAAGTTCAGAGTGGTGAGGAGGATGAAGAGTTCCAGATGGAATGTCTACAGGGGGAGATTAAATGGTGCTAATAGATTATCCGACTTTTTGAATATGTGGAAAAATTGTAGTGAGAAGGATTAAGGATCCCTTCCCAAGAAAAAATAGATAAATAAATGGAGAAAGGAGGTCTTCTGTTACAGTAGAATGACAGGGCCAACTGGCAAATGACAAGGAAATCCTAGACTGCGGAAATTATCATTTGGCAACCATTATGGTAAAGATTGAATGAAACAAGCATTACCATGGATGCTAAATCTAAGAAAAATTTTTGATGAGAAGCAGAATATTTGCATGATTCTGAAGTGTCTCCCCATGGACTTAAAAGTTGCAAAGGGGAGAAAACAATAATTATACGGTGGAGGAATTGGGCAAACCTTGACTAGATGATCAAAATTAACACTATTGGCCAGGGGCAGTGTCTGATGCCTGTAATCCTACCACTTTGGGAAGCGGAAGCAGGAGGATTTCTTGAGGCCAGGAGTTCAAGACCAGCCTGAGCAACAGAGTAAGACACCATCTCTACAAAAAATAGAAAAATTAGACGGGCATCTTGGCACTCGCTTGTAGTCCCAGTTACTCAGGAGGCTGAGGCAGGAGGATCCTTTGAGCCCAGGAGTTTGAGGTTACTGTGAGCTATGATGACCCCACTGCACTCTAACCTGGGGGATGGACCCAGACCCTGTCAAAAGAAAGAAAGAAGGAAGCAAGGAAGGAAGGAAGGAAGGAAGGGGGAGAGAGAGAGAGAGGAGGAAGAAAACCAACAGTAGACATTGTTTACCTCCAGATGTGATATCCTGAGGGTACAATATCAACTATGTGGGATTCCAACAGAGAATGCATAACCTCAATCTAATCACAGTGAAACACCAGACAAATATAAATGAAGAATATTCAAATAAAAGGAAAAAAATATATGTTGGGGGCAGGAGTGAGGAACATAGCGTTCTTCAAAAATGTCACTGCCACTTTTATTGATTTATATACATTGAACCACCCTTTCATCCCTGTGATAAATCCTATTTGATCATGGTGAATGATCTTTTTTTTTTTTTGAGACAGAGTCTCACTTTGTTGCCCGGGCTAGAGTGAGTGCCGTGGCGTCAGCCTAGCTCACAGCAACCTCAAACTCCGGGGCTCAAGCGATCCTTCTGCCTCAGCCTCCTGAGTAGCTGAGACTACAGGCATGTGCCGCCATGCCCGGCTAATTTTTTTTTCTCTATATTTATAGTTGTCCAATTAATTTCTTTCTATTTTTAGTAGAGACGGGGTCTTGCTCTTGCTCAGGCTGGTCTCGAACTCCTGATCTTGAGCAATCCACCCGCCTTGGCCTCCCAGAGTGCTAGGATTACAGGGGGCGTGAGCCACCGCGCCCGACCTGAATGATCTTTTTAATGTGTTGTGGAATTCAGTTTGCTATAATATTTTATTGAAGATTTTTGCATCTATGTTCATCAGGGATACTGGCCTATAGTTTCTTTTTGTGCTGTATCCTTGTCTGGTTTTGGTATCAGGATAATGCTGGCCTTCTAGAATGAGTTGGGAAGTATTCCCTCCTCTTCAATCTTTTGGAATAGTCTGACTAAAATTGGTATTAGTTATGTAAATTTTTGGTAGAATTCACCAGTGAATCCATTAGGACTTGGGCTTTTCTTTGATGGGAAAATTTTTATTACTGCTTTTTTCTTGTTATTTGTTATTGGTCTGTTCAGATTTTCTGTTTCTTCATGGTTAAATCTTGATAGGTTGTATGTGTCCAGGAATTTATCCATTTCTTATAGGTTTTCCAATTTGTTGGCTTATAGTTGTTTATAATAGTCTCTAATGATCCTTTGTATTTCTGTGGTATCAGTTGTGATGTTTCCTTTTTTGTCCCTGATTTTTTAAGTATAATTGCCATTTTATTGTTTTCCAGAGGATAGTTTTTCTTCAGTCCTTAAGCACTCAGCGCCTTACATGGGCTTTGGAGGAGGTCGTGGAGTAGCAGCTGCCGGTCTAAATCCGGTTGGGAGTGTTTGGTCCTTGCCGGCTTCCCAAGAATGATTCCTGACTACCTTGTGTGAATGTCACAATTCACGCAGTAATGTAGCTTCACATACAGCTTGAGAAGCACATAGGTGTCAAAGACACTCACTTCGGAAATATCCCTGACAGCTGCAGCTTCTACTATGTTTCGAATGATGAATTTTCTTTTTCTTTTTCTTTTTTTTTTGGGACAGAGTTTCCCTCTGTCACCCAGGCTGGAGTGCAGTGGCACTATCATAGCTCAATACAGCCTTGAACTCCTGGCCTGAAGCGATCTTCCTGTCTCAGCCTTCTGAGTAGCTAAGAACTACAAGCATGTGTCACCATGCCTGGCTAATTAAAAAAATAATTTGTAGAGATATAGTCTCACCATGTTGGTCTTGAACTACTGGCCTCAAGCAATCCTCCCACCTCAGCCTCCTAAAGTGTTAGGATTATAGGCAAGAGTCACCGTGCCTAGCCTGTTTATTTGAAAAAAAAAAAAACTTCTGTTTTATTCATCTTTTGTATTGTTCTTTTAGTCTCAATTTCACTTATTTCTGCTCTGATCTTTTTGCTTTCCTAGGTCTTTGAGGTACATTGTTAGCTTATATCATTTCAATATATGCTGAAAAAGCATTCCATAAAATTCAACATCTCTTTGTGATAAAAAACTTTCAACAATTGGATTGTAGAAGAAACATACTTCAACATGATGAAGGCCATATATGACAAACCCACAGCTGCTATTATACTGACCAGGGGAAAATCGAAAGCCTTTCCACTAAGATTTAGAACAAGACAAGGATGCCCATGTTCACTACTCTTATTCAACATAATATTGGAAGTCTCAGCCAGAGCAATTAAGCAAGAGAAAGAAATAAAGGGCATCCAAATTGGAAAAGAGGAAGTCAAATTATTTTTGTTTGCAGATGACATGATCTTATATTTAGGAGAACCTAAGGCTCCACCAAAAGCACTCTTAGAACAGACAAACAAATTTAGTACAGTTGCAGAATACAAAATCAATATACAAAAATCAGTAATGTTTCTAAACACTAACAGTGATCAATCTGAAAAAGAAATCAAAAAAGCAATCTCATTTATAGTAGCTACAAAAAGTACCTAGGAATAAATTTAAAGTGAAAGATATCTACAAAGAAAACTATAAAACACTAATGAAAGAAATTGAAAAGGACAGAAACAAATGGAAAGACCCATGGATAGAAAGAAGTAATATTGTCAAAATGTCCATAGTAACCAAAGTGGTCTATAGATTCAATACAATCCCTATCAAAATACCAATGACATACTTCAAAGAAATAGAAAAAAACAATTCTAAAATTTGTGTGGAACCACAAAAGACCCTAAATAGCTAAAGCAATCCTGAGCAGAAAGAATAAAACTGGACACATTACACTACTAGATTTCAAATTATACTACAAAGCTATAGTAACCAAAATAGCATGGTACTGGCACAAAACCAGACACATTAGACCAGTGGAACAGGTTAGAGAACCCAGAAATAAATCCACATACTTACAGCCATCTGATTTTTGACAAAGGGACCAAGAACATATATTAAGTAAAGAATACTCTCTAATACATGGTGCTGGGAAAATTGGATATCCATATGCAAAAAAATGAAACTAGAACCTCATCTTTCACCATGTATAAAAATCAATTCAAAATGGATTAAAGACTTAAATGTAAGACCTGAAATTATGAAACTACTGAAAGAAAACATTGGGGAAATGCTACAGGACATTGGTCTGGGCAAAGATTTCTTGGGTAAGACCTCAAAAGTGCTGGCAATAAAAACAAAAATAGACAAATGGAATTACATCAAGCTATAAAGCTTCTGCACAGGAAAGGAACCATCAACAACGTGAAGATACAACTTACCGAATGGGAGAAAATATTTGCAAACTATCCTTCCAACAAGGGATTAATAACCAGAATATATATAAAGAACTCAAGCAACTCAATAGCAAGAAAACAAATAACCCAATTAAAAATGAGCAATGGACCAGAACAGACATTTCTCAAAAGAAGACATACCAATGGCCAACAGGTTTATAAAAAATGCTCATCACTAATCATTAGGGAAATAAAAATTAAAACTGAGGCCGGGCGCGGTGGCTCACGCCTATAATCCTAGCACTCTGGGAGGCCGAGGCGGGCAGATCACTCAAGGTCAGGAGTTCGAAACCAGCCTGAGCAAGAGTGAGACCCCGTCTCTACTAAAAATAGAAACAAATTAATTGGTCAACTAAAAATATATAGAAAATATTAGCCGGGCGTGGTGATGCATGCCTGTAGTCCCAGCTACTCGGGAGGCTGAGGCAGGAGAATCGCTTGAGCCCAGGAGTTTGAGGTTGCTGTGAGCTAGGCTGATGCCACGGCACTCTAGCCCAGGTAACAGAGTGAGACTCTGTCTCAAAAAAAAAAAAAAAAAAAATTAAAACTGGAATGAGATATCTCCTCACACCAGTCAGAATGGCTATTAACAAAAATATAATGAGTTGTTGTCAAAGATGTGAAAAAAAGTGAACCCTTGTACACTGTTGGTGGGAATGTAAATTAGTACAGCCATTATGGAAAACGGTATGGAGGTTTCTCAAAAAACTAAAAATAGAACTACCATATGATCCAGCAATCCCACTGCTGGTAATATATCCAAAAAAAGGGAAATCAGTATAACAAAGAGATATGTGCACTGCCATGTTTTCTACAGCACTATTCACAATAGTCAAGGTATGAAATCAATCCAAGTATCCATCAGCAGATGAATGGATAAAGAAAATGTGTATATACATATTGGAATATTATTCAGCCATAAAAAGAATAAAATCCTGTCATTTTAAGCAACATGGATGGAAGTGGAGGTCATTATGTCAAGTGAAATAAGCTAGGCACAGAGCGACAAATATTGAATGCTCTCACTCATATGTGAGAGCTAAAACTCTTGACCTCGTGGCAGTAGAGAGTAGAATGGTGGTTTCCAGAGGGTGGGAAGGGAAGGTGCTAGAGGGGCATGAAGAGAAAGTGGTTAAAGGGTACAAAAGTACAATTAAACAGAAGGCATAAGTTCTAGTGCTTGATAGTACAGTAGGAAAATTGTGGTTAACAATTTATTGTATATTTCAAAATAACTAGAAGAGAAGAACTGTAATGTTCCCAGCACAAAGAAAAGGTAAATGAGTTCATGGATATGCCAATTATCCTGATTTGATAATTATATATTGTATACAGCTATCAGAAATATCACATGTACCCCCAAAATATATACAACTAATATATATCAATTCTAAAAATTGTGAAAAAAATATTCTTTGAATGGCAGCTGAGGTATCCTTTGTTTCTCCTGGTATATGCCTTCAATACCACCATTCTGCCACTTCATCAAGTTGTCTCACAATAATAGAATTAGCCTTATTGAAATACCTTATATTTATTAAATAACTTCCTTCTAAGATGCTCCAGGCTTTAAAATTATAATTTATCCTGAGCATAATTCTTGAGGTAGAGATGGGCAGATTGAGTCACACCTCATAACAAAGGTATTATTCCATAATCTTAAAGCATACTCCTGTGAGTTGTGCAAGTTCTACCCTCTTCCAATACTTCTGATTGGTTGTGAATCTGCCTTCAAGCATACCCTAAAACCAACCACATTGAAGATCTTTTGGGCTGGGCCTGGGGACTCAAGTCTGTAATGCCTGCCCTTTGGGAGGCTGAGGCAGGAAGATTGCTTTATCTCAGAACTTCAAGACCAACCTGGGTGACATAGTAAGACTCCCTACCTACAAGAAATTTAAAAATTAGCTGGGTGTGGTAGTGTGCACCTGTAGTCCCAGCTACTCAGGAGACTGAGGCAGCAGGATCGCTTGAGCCCAGGAGGTTGATCGCTTGAGCTCAAGGCTGCAGTGAGCTGTGTTGAGCCCATTGCACTCCAGCTTGGGTGACAGAGTGAGACCCTGTTTCTAAAAAAGAAAAAGAAAAGAAAATTCACCTTTTCTACCTGAAATGTCAACCCAGTATAATGAAGAATGAACCTTTATGCTTTTTTTCTTTTTAATTTTTTTTTAATTGACAGGGTCTCACTGTGCTGGCCTTGAACTCCTGTTTTCAAGCAATCCTCCAACTCAGCCTCCCAAGTAGCTGGGACTGCAAGGTACTGGATCTTAATGCTTTTTTTTTTTTTGAGACAGAGTCTCACTCTGTTGCCCGGGCTAGAGTGAGTGCCGTGGCGTCAGCCTAGCTCACAGCAACCTCAAACTCCTGGGCTTAAGCAATCCTTCTGCCTCAGCCTCCCGAGTAGCTGGGACTACAGACATGCGCCACCATGCCCGGCTCATTTTTTCTATATA
>CAUYRT010016380.1:0-51324 GCA_963574885.1 Lepilemur ruficaudatus | reverse complement strand
CTCTTCTAGGATTCTTAAGGTTTCCTGCCTTAGGTTTAGGTCTGTTAACCATCTTGAGTGTATTTTTGTGAGAGGTGAGAGGTAGGGATCCAGTTTCATTTTTCTGCATGTAGCTATCCAGTTTTCCCAGCACCATTTATTAAAAAGAGATTCGTTTCCCCAATGTATATTTTTGTCTGGTTTGTCAAAGATTAGGTTACCATATGCAGATAAAAGCCTGTTCATCTTTAAGGGCCTTTAATCAAAATACTCTTTATACCAAGGAGTCATATTTTGGGGTGAAATTCCCTGAGCTCTTTCACACCTTCAAAGTTCTAATAGAAAATAACCACGAACTTAGAATTATATATCCAATGACTAGGTCTTCCAAAAATGCAGGCAAAATAAAGATGTTTGTAGATAAAGAGAATTTGCCACTATGACTAAACTCACACTAAAAGAAAGATCCGAAGTGAATTTTCAGAAAGAGGGAAGATGACTCCTGGTGAAAGCATGGAAGTACAAGAAGGATGGAAGAGTGATAGAAAGGGTAAACGTGGGTAAATCTATTATGAATAATTATTTACAGTATTAAAGAATAATGTTTTATGGGATTTAAAATATTAAGAGTTAAAATCCATGATATAATTATAGCACTAAAGGCAGGAAAGTAAATAATGGAGTTACAGTGTTGTAAGATTCTCAAACTGTCCGGGAAATGATGAAAGTCAATGATGCATGTTGTAATCTCTAATAACCAGTAAAAGCAGAGTAAAATAAAATAAATTATATAACTAACAAGAGGGGGGAAATGAAATGATAAAAGTAGTTGACTAATGCAAATGAAACCACCCTTTATAAAATTAATAAAGGGCCACAAAGTGGGAACTGTGGTAGGAGAAATATATATAAACCAGCCATTGTCCCCTAGCTTGCTTTCCTATAAGTGCTCACCACTCAGGAGTCACATAGCTGACGGTCATAAAGATTCTTGGCTTTCTTCATTGCACCCATAGATAACATCACCCTTGTGAAACCTCAGGCTAGTTTTTGAGATGTCTTCCAGACCCTGCATTCCAGTGGAACTGCTGACCCACCCAGACTAGTGGCCCATACTGAGGAACTGACTCAACTGGTCTTGTGACCCCACCCAAGAAATGACAATGCAAAGAAGACAATTTCTACACCCCTATGGTTCCACCCACCCCAAACCCAGCCAATTAGGAGACCCAATTGCCTAGCCCTTTGCCCACCAAACTATCTTTAAAAACCCTTTCCCCCAAATTCTCAGGGAGATGGATTTGAGAAATTCCTCCCATCTCCTTGAATGATGCCTGTGATATTAAACTCGTTCTCTGCTATAAACGCTGCTGTCTCAGTGTATGGGCTCCCTCTTGAGTAATGGGCAATAATATAAAGAAAGGCAAGATGGAGAAAAGGGAACATAAAACATGTGGACCAAATAGAAAAAAAACCCGGTAAGATGGTAAACTCAAACCCCAAATATATATATTAAATAGAAATGGAATTCAATTAAAAGCCAAGAATTATGAGACTAAAATTTAAAATATATATACATACTACATTCAGAAACCATTACCCAAAAATATTTGGCTTTGACGTGCTGAACTGAAGAAGCCTCGAGGTCTCTCTGATCTTTGCCCCATCTCCTGTCTCTTACCCTCTGTCTTTCCCAAAGCACAGGATGACGTTCTCTGAAGTTCCCTTATCTGCCTAAAGTCTGGATCTGTCAAAGAAAAAAAAAAAAAAAATACATCTGTTCCCTTCCCTGAGTTTTCATGAACTAAACTCGTATTGAAAGAAAAAAGACTGAAATCTGTCAACACACCTGGACAGACTCTTGTCACAAACCATTGTCTGCTCTGCAGGTCCAACAGACCTTGTCCTGGGCCATTGTATATTGTCCATGCCCATTGAATTCCCCTAAAAACATTTACTAGCCTCTAAAATCATCCACACTTTCCCATCTTCCTTTCCCTTTAGAAGAAGGATATGGTACCATCAGTATGTTGTCAGGTTTGGGGGGAATTATTCTCTTATGATTCCCCTGTGCTATGCACATTAAAATAAATTTGTTTGCCTTTTCTCCGATTAATCTGCCTCTATGAGTTGATTTTCAGCAAACCTTCAAAGGGTGAAGAGAAAGTTTTCCCCTGGCCCCTAAAATACAAAGAAAATGAAAGAATGAAAGTAAATGGGTGAAAAAAATATACTATGCAAACTTTAACCAAGGGAAAAAAAAAAAGTCTAGTGTAGCTATGCTAATATCAGATAAAGCAGAGGTTGCTAAAAGTATTTCTTAATACAAAGAAGATTGCTTAATAATTATATAAGGATCAGCATAATAGGAAACTGTACAAGTTTTAATTTGTTTCTAATAATATAACCTCAGCTTCAAAATTATATAAAGCCAAATTGATGTGATAAATGACAAAAGTAGACAATTCACAGTCATAGTGGAAGACTGTAACACCCCCTCTCAATAATGAATTGAACGAGCATACAAAGTAAATTTGTAATGTTACAGAAGATCTGAGTAACTCAGTTCTCACGCTTGACCTGAATGAAGTACAGTGATAGTTTTACAAGTGCTAATGGAGCATTGATCGTAGTCTTTAAATGTCTTTATCTGTTAGAAAAACATACTGATCTAGTTGTAAGTGAAAAAGGAAAAATCCCTTGAACATCCTAACGTTAGATTATTAGTAAGAGGAACAGAGGACGGACTGGGAAAGGAAACGCAAGCACAAGCCACGAGTGTGGCAGGGACTCGAGCCAGAGTATCAGAGTGGGACTGAAAAACAACGCACGCCCAGAGACAAATAATTTCAAAATATAATGTTCCACAGCTTAGGTTGCTTATCATTATGCTTCAGAAATTTTAAAAAGAGTATGACAATATGAAATACTTTAAACAATCTTTTTTTTTTTTTTTTTTTGAGTCAGAGTCTCTATTGCCCGGGCTAGAGTGCTGTGGAGTCAGACCGTGCCCGGCTAATTTTTTCTATATATTTTTAGTTGTCCAGCATATTTCTTTCTATTTTTTTTAGTAGAGATGGGTTCTCACTCTTGCTCAGGCTGGTCTCGAACCCCTGATGTCACATGATTGGGCCGCCTCGGCCTTCCAGAGTGCTAGGATTACAGGCGTGAGCCACCGCGCCCAGCCTAAAACAATCTTATTACTAAAACAGTGACATCCCAGCAGCATTTCTTGTATGTCTTTAATTTTATATTTTGTTATAAATCTGTAAAAAAAGGAGTCTCCTTTTTGTTGATACGCACAATTGCTTTGATATTTTGCAGTAACTTCCCTTTTTCACTGAACTTTTTCAATCAAAGATGTAATTGGAAATGCTATAAATAAGTAATTTAAATTCTTTCTAAAGAAATGAGTATAAACGTCTTAATGGATCTAAGGCTTTTATAGTTACACTGGTTACTTTATGCTTTAGTCCCAAAGTCAATTTTTACCTCCATTAACTCTTCTTGCAAATGCTGGCTAACAAGTTCCATTTCTTTTTAAAAATAGATAAAGCACAGAAAATGGTATTGTAAAAATCATAGATCTTTGAAAGTCATCATCAAATCTTTATAACAGCTTCCAACTAAAAATATATATTTTCGGATCAATAGTTTAAACTAATCATAGAAACTGAAAATTCTGTAGGCAAACTTACTTTAAAATTATGTAAAATTGTCTATTAACTCTCATTAAGCTTCCTTTTGCTTTAATAATCTCATTTTCTCCAGCTTAGAAAAGATTTCATTAACCTTTTAAATATATTTGAAAGGGGTTCATGTAACTTCATAATATTTTAATTTTGCTTAAATTTTCATTTGCTAGAATAAAAAATAAATAATAGTATCCAATGATGGTATCAAATATTAAGTCAAATAATTTCTTTTGGACGGTCAACTTATTTCCTTTTGTAGCATAATATATACAAACTTTTCTTCATGTTATTGAACATTTTACAAAATAATCTATCATTCAAAGGATTACTCAATTATATAAATAGAACTAAGGGCATCTGTTGATTTATTGAGCCTCTCACTGTATTTCTTAGCAATAAATTACATTATTTTATTTAGATTTGTTTCCTTTGTCACACTAAAAACCCTATCATACACATGGTAAGATCAACTTTTCTCCAACGCTGTGTGCCTCACCCATCTGTGATCATTTGTGCTACTCGATGAGAAATCTTTATCTGATTATAAGATTTTTTAAACTTCCGATGGTAATATTTATAATTTTCAAACTTCTCTTTTAACTCTTATAAAGATGATTATTTTTATCACCTCTATTAATGCATTTCTTGTAAAATGTTCAGTTCATCTTGACAGGTTCATTGTTTCAATTTTTTTAAAAAAAAGAACATAGGCACATTTGTGGGGCTGACTCGTGGTTTGTGCTGATAAGGACATATTAGTTGTTAAAATAATTAAATCTTCCCATTCCAGTTGGTAAATAACCTCTGTTCCAAGTCTCTGAATTTTTAAGGAAGTGTATCAACATATACTTTGTTTATATATATCATAAAACAGATCTAGATTTCAATGTAGGTAAGCATGTGTATTTTTTTTAATCTACAAAAATGTCCAAAACAATATTTGAACATTCTGAGCAATGGGGAACAAATTTTTGTAGTCCCAGATTGTCTACCATCCTTGTTCTCACACTATAGTAGTGTTCTCAGTTACTGGGACAACCAATATTGTCCCTATGAATTTGCAAAATATTCCATGAAGGTCAATACTATATCTTCATTGGGAAACTTTGGAATGACATAGATCAAGTACTAGCATATTGCCTTCCTTAGACCATCTAGATGACTTGAGTCAAAACCTTCAGCTTTAGTTTCTTTCTTTGAAAAATCAGAATAGAAAACTCTATCTTATTTCCATATAAACAGAGGGTGGTAAGGGGCAGGGAAGAGTACTGAGTGATAAGGACATTCTGAAATAAAAACATTGGGAGTGTGTGATTTTTCCATAACAATAATGATAATAAAATAATTGGCTGGGTGCCGTGCCTCATGCCTGCCTGTAATCCCTGTACTTTGGGAGGCTCAGGCAGGAGAATCACTTGAGGCCAGGAGTTTGAAGCCAGCCTTGGCAACATAGTGAGACCCCATCTCTACAAAAAACAAATTAAAAAATTAGTCAGGCATGGTGGCATGCACCTGTAGTCCTAGCTATTTGGGAGATTGAGCCAGGAGGAATGCTTGAGCCCAGGAACTCGAAGTTACAGTGAGCTATGATCACACCACTGCACTCTAGCCTGGGTGACAGAGAAAGACCCTGTCTCAAAAAAATAATTATTATAATTTATAAGGAATTTCTCCACATCAGGCTCTGTGCTTATTTTACATCTCTGAATTTTACTTAATCTTCTTAACATCCTTATGTGAGATAGGTACTTACCATATAGTTAGAGGAAAAGAGTATTCTCAGGAAATCTGCCTACTGTGTGCATTTGGCCTGACAGCTAGCTGCAAGCAGGCAGGCTCTCAGAGGATGAGGGTTTGGGGCTGCTGTCTAAGTACCACTTTGCTCAGACCCAGGGAATAAATAGGTTGAGAGCACAGCCAATGTCATCTATGGTGTATTTTTGCCTCACATTACCCTAGGACCTTGATTTTTTCAAACGTCTTATGCATAGTTTCTATTTTGTAAAAGTCTTCTTCTCAGTTTTCAAAGTTGAGCTACTGTACCAAACATATATTGGTTTTTTTTCCTTAGCATTTTGTCATACCCTTGAGTTCTTGGAGTTATTTACTAGAGTTTTATTTTCATATAGGAGTAATTAATGTCTTTCTGTGATTATTTCTATGAACAGACAGAAGATAAATGATTCCTAGTAAAAACTTGGAGATCAACATATTGGATAGGAAAAAGCCATTTAGTCCAAACTTATATTGGAAAAAACAATGGCTTTGCTAATCCCTATCATTTGGAACTAAAATGTTAATTCTTTCTCTAAATTCATATCTGTTGACACATATCTGTTGATGGTGGTATCTGGGCTCAGAAACGTGCAAGATATGCAAAAAGAGTGTGTTTTTGGACTTCAGTCCAATGCATCCTAATTGTTTAATAACATTTGAAAATAATTACAGAGGCACTGTTAGAGCTGCAATAAGAGCAGTTTTGACAAAGATAGGCTTGTTCAGATTAATTGAGGTGACCTTCAGGTGTGGAAAACTTCTTTTAAACATGAGTAATGTAGGGACCAAGGAAAAACTTCCCTTTCACTCTATGAAGGTTTGCTGAAAATCAACTGACAAAAGGCAGATTAATAGGGCAAAGGCATACAAAATTTATTAATGTGCATATATATGCACGGGAGTCATGCCAAATATGAAAACCCAAAGAAAGACCCAGATGGCTGATGGTTTTATACCATCTTGAGGTTACAGAAAAAATAAGGACTTGGAGCATGGCAAGAGAGGTCATGGGAGGCAGAGAAGAGAAAAGGCATGAAACCTCACGGGTAGCTGCTCTCTGCAAGAATAGATGGTAGCCGGTGATTGAGTTACTCTTTCCTAGATCTGGACGGTAGGGGTTGGGGGTTGGGGTAGCTACTTATTTCGCAAGTGTAGCTTTTTCTCTGCAGATGCAAATCTCTTCCACACAAGCCAGCTTTGCTGGGCTATTCCTGTCTGCAGGTCCTCTGAATAGCCATCTCAAAATATGTCAAAGAAATATATTTTGGGGTGAAATATTTTTGGTTTGGCTTCCTTTAGTTCTTCATTTGAAACTTTATTTCCAGAAAGTTTCACATATTAAAGTAGCATTGGTAGCTATGGAGAAATTTGGGTTAGAGATTGTGAGATAAGAGATTGGCAAAGGTGGGAAACCCCATAGATTAGAACAAGCAGTCTATATCTTGACTACGTCTCTTAGAACTGAGAGTTAAACAGTTGCGTCCCATTCCAGGGATGGCCTTGCAGATGGGCTCTAAAAGCTAGGCCTCTATGTATGATGGAGGCAAACAGATCTTTAGTAAGAGGCATTTCTATGGAAAAAGAAGAAGAACAAAAGTTCTTCTGGAGTGATCTATAAGCTAGTTTTTCTAGTCTCAAGCCTCTTCATTTGCAGTGGGCAGCCAGTGACATTCTGACAGATTTTTTTGGGTTGAGTTTGAATAAGGTGTTCATTCTAGTGAACCTTCTGAGTAGTCCATACATCACAGACACAAAGGCTATTTATGTATAAGTTGCTGCAGTGATTTCTCCCAAAGTTTATGTCAGGTTGTCGAGTTTCATTTTTCAAGAAAAGCACGGTTTTAGTTTCAAGTGATTTTAAGTCAGAAAAGTGGGAGAAAAATTGGAAATGTTAGTCTGGGAAAAGAATCAGCAATGTTTCAACAAAAAGTCATAAAAAACCATTTTAGTCATTCATTAGCCAATCCCATGGAGTTAACCCTTGTGCCACTTGATGCTAGGTTGGCAATTTTATGAGGCCAGTTTTTTCCACTGGAGTTTTTGAAGTTCTTGGCCAGTCCAGTTGAATAATCAGCAGAGGTCTACATTTCAGAGTACCGGTCAGAGTCTTGTATCCTATTCATGAACCTCCTTGAAGACAAAATTCTTTAGGATTTGCGAAGAAATTTTAGGAAATAAAGCATCAGGATAAAGCAATTTACTGTGGACAACAAGAATTAAAATGACCATGGCTTAAGATGCAATTGACAAAGAAACTTGGTTATTCTCTGTGGCCTACAACAATATAACATATCAAATTTTTAGGGCTCTCATACAATTTTGGAACACTATTATATTAATAACACACTTATACAAATATAACTCAAAGAAACTTAAACACCATTTCCTATTTGACAATGTTTCACATATAATTTAGCATATCTAATAAGCCTGCTTATTATCTCTTTCAGATGCTTCAGAGGCCCTCTATAAAACCCCAAAGTTAGTTTGAGGTCAAGAAGACTTATTTTGGATTTCAAAATTTGATTTGGGGAAGTCTATCAAATATGTCAAAGGTTTAAAACACTTGATCAAAGTAGAATCACAAGTCACTTTAGAATAATAATTATTCATTTAATCAAAGTGATAATTAAAAGATTTCAAAAAAGCAAAGAAGCCTTAATTCTTTGATAGAGAGGAGATATAGTTGTCCATGCAATCAAAAGACCTAATAAAAACAGCATGAAGCAAATAGAATCAGTCTCTCCTTTTCTCCTTTTTTTAATTTGAAATTTACTGAAAAAGTGAGCAAATGTTTTTACTATTTCTTATTAAAATTACATGCAAATTTTGTTCAAAAGAGAACAAAATGTAGTTTTGCTTTACTTATTTTGGATATTAAGGCTCAATACCCTTATAATAAATTCCAAAACCCTTATAGTAAATTTGTTTAATTTGCATCAGTTTACACATATTTTGAAATTCTCTTTTTCCCCAACTTTCTATACCCCTTTATTTTTCTTCATATTATTTTCCCTTCATTTTGAAAGAACATTTAAATGACGTCTAAACTACACAAAATTATTTTTTCCTCAACAAACACACACCGTCACAAATTAACTCTTGGTAACTCTAATTTTCAGTGAAAAATATAGGAAGTTATGTACCAGGTGCAGAGCCCAGGACAGGACAGAGCAGTGAAGGCCGTGCCTGGAGGATCTGACCCCTCCCAGCATGGCCAGGAGGCAGAGGTGGGCCAGGGAGGACAAGACCATATTGGGCATGTCTATGCCCTACAGCTTGTGGCCTAGGCTCTATGGACATACATATGTCCCCAGGCCTCACCGTGGCCACTTGTCTAGACCTCAGAATCCACAGGCTCAACACTAAAGGCGTAAGCACACAGAAAAATTAAGCAAGTATCAAAAATATTATATTAATAGAAACTGCAGTTTTATGACCTTAAAAGACCTAGAAGAGACAATATAAATTTGACCAGTAGACCCAGGCAAAAATGTCCAACTCCTAAGACATTTTCATTTTATTTTACCAACAATTTTAAAACTAGTTTTCTTTACCAAAGACAGTTGACCCTTGAACAACATGAGAGGAAGGAGTGCCAGCCCCTTGTGTATTTGAAAATCTGCATATAAATTTTGACTCCTCTCAAATACTTAACTATTAATAGTCTACTGTTGACTGGAAACCTTACTGACAAAGTATAAAGTAAATTACCACAATTGTTTACGTTATATGTATTATATACTGCATTCTTACAATAACTAAGCTAGAGAGAAGAAAATATTATTAAGAAAATCAAAAGGAAGAGGAAATACATTTACTATTAAGTGGAAGGAGATCACCATAAATCTTCATCATGGTCACATTGAGTAGGCTCAGGAGGAGGAGGAAAAGAGGGGTTGGTCATGCTGCCTCAGGGGTGGCAGAGGCAGAGGAAAATTCACGTATAAGAGTACTCTTGCAGTTCAAACCCATGCTGTTCAAGGGTCAACTGTATTACTAAAGTCATCTGAACTTGAAAAACATTTTGGCTAGTAATTTAATTTGCGAATACTCATTGATAAGTCAACCTTGTACCATGTAGACAATATGCAAATACAGACATGTACACATGTACACATAAAAATATAGACGAAGATTTTATAGCCTCGATTTTTAAAATTCTAGCCATGAGTCAGGTAATACTCAGTAGTTTAAAAGGACAGTTGGACTAAACTGTGCCTCTGTAAATGGAGCAAGTTAAAGTTTATTTGTTCCGTATGGCTGAAGCCCTGACTGAGTTTTAGAGAAAACAGGCTAGCAAATTTGCATCTGAAATCAAAGAGAGAGAATTTAAGCTTTTTCAAGAGGGGGGTTGGGTGTTACAGAGGAAGATTAAAAATGGATGCCAAGGTGACACAAAATCATAGGAATTCACCACAGAATTTTATAAGGAGTCTAATTTTAGCTAGGTATTAATAGTTTCTAATTTAGTCTCCATTTTCCAACTGGATCACTGAGCTCAGGGCAGAGCCCACTAACAAACAGGCCATCATAGTATTTGCAGTTCCCAGGGCCTAATACTTATACATTTGAAAAGCAAATGAACCTGGAAAATGGAGCACCTAGATCCCCAGAAATCAAGAACCCTATTCTTACATTAAATCCAGGGTCCCCCAGAACCGAGACAAAAGCCCAGGAAGGGAACAAACACCAGGGAGCAAGGTCATGCAATGCTTCCATAGTGCACCTTGAGGCAAGGACATTCTCCCAAGTCTGCTGGGCTCATCAATAAGCCTCCTCTGTGATTGGTCAGCCTACCCTTCAGGGGAGTCCTATCCCTTGGTAGCAAGTGTTCCCACTGCCTTCAAGTGTCCAGGCTGTGCTTTTCTCTTGTAAACATACAAACAAAAAGGTAGCCCCACGTAGGAATAGCCATTCACTGCAAACAACCATCGTCAGCCACCTCCAAAACTGCGGCCCTTACCAGTGACTTCCACTGCAAAGGTCAAGTGCAAACAACCACTTGCCAGCCGCCCAAAGGTCAAGTGCTCTCTCACAGTACAATGTAACCCTGGCATCCCCGAAAGGCGAAGAGGTCAGGGAACTCAATCCAAAAGAGAGCAGAGCTTTAGACCTGAGAGGAGCCTGCCCACAACTCTTGGTGCTCTATGAGGAAGACTGAAGACCCCAAAAAGGAAGTGAGTGGTGACTTTTTCTGTGTTCCTCAAGAACACAGGTCCAGGGAATTCCCTTCTAGATCTCTTCATCTGCCATCAAAGGTGGCAAAAAGGAAGGAGAAGTAGAAGTAAATGGGGGCCAATTTAGGAAGATTTTAAAATTTCAAAAAAGGCCAATGAAATTTTAGATTTTTCTCAGCAAAAATCATATCAACAAGAAAGGAAGTGAACTGTGGGATGGAACATATACTTTTTTTTTTTTTTTTGAGACAGAGTCTCACTCTGTTGCCTGGGCTAGAGTGCCGTGGTGTCAGCCTAGCTCACAGCAACCTCAAACTCCTGGGCTCAAGCGATCCTCCTGCCTCAGCCTCCCAGGTAGCTGGGACTACAGGCATGCGCCACCATGCCCGGCTAATTTTTTTTTTCTATATGTTTTTAGTTGTCCAGCTAATTTCTTTCTATTTGTTAGTAGAGATGGGATCTCACTCTTACTCAGGCTGGTCTTGAACTCCTGACCTTGAGCTATCCTCCAGCCTCGGCCTCAGACCATATACTTTTTAAAAAACGATTTCAGTTGACTAAAAAATATTTCCAGGGGAGAAATAGGATCCAAAAGAGAAAAAGCAGAAGGGCATTTAAAAAAAATTATAGCCTGAATATCAGCTTTTAATTAAACTAACTTTTGATCATAGAGCTCTTTAAAAAAATAAATCCTTTAAACAGGCAAGTAGCAATCCTTCTGTCCCACATGCAGTCGGCCTTTTGCAGCTGCCGAGAGAACGGGTGGCTGTGGTAGCACCCCCCTCCCCCTTGCTGCCTGGGAGGTGCCTACCTCCTAGCACATGGGTGTGGTTCCCAGTGGTGGAGGGGGTGTGTCTCTTCCACCCAGTAGAGGAAAAAAGTTGCTATTATACTCTAAATAAAAACCAAAATCTTAAACCAGAGTTATACCTAAACAAATAACCCCAAACCCAAACAAATAAGCAAGCATGAGACTGAAACAAAGAAGCCCTTTATGGCTCTAACCAAAGTCTCCAAAGAGGGAACAAAGCTGCAACCCTCCCAAGATTCAGACCACTCGCAAGAACAGCTCAAAGAAAGGCAAGTTTCACTAGCCAAGAATGGGGTACAACCCACATGTCTGTCTGACCATATTCTCCAGGATCTCAGCTTCTCAGCCCACCATTTGCATACAAAGACCAAACAACCCATGTACCCCACAAACAGAAGAATAAAAGACACAAACAGGCCAGGCGCGGTGGCTCACGCCTGTAATCCTAGCACTCTGGGAGGCCAAGGCAGGCGGATCGCTCAAGGTCAGGAGTTCGAAACCAGCCTGAGCAAGAGAGAGACCCCATTTCTACTAATAATAGAAAGAAACTAATTGGCCAACTAAATATATATAGAAATATATATAGAAAAAATTAGCCAGGCATAGTGGCGAATGCCTGTAGTCCCAGCTACTTGGGAGGCTGAGGCAGAAGGATCGCTTGAGCCCAGGAGTGTGAGGTTGCTGTGAGCTAGGCTGATGCCACAGCACTCTAACCTGGGCAACAGAGCGAGACTCTGTCTCAAAAAAAAAAAAAAAAAAAAAAAAGACGTAAACAGTTGGTAAGATAGGAAATCCGAAGCTGTCCATGAGGATAGAAAGGATTGCAAAACAAATGGATACCCAAATGTTAAGAGTCATACAAATATCAAACTAATTTTTTATAGATGTTTCTTTTTTTCTTTATAAGTTAAAGGATTTACATTTCCAAGGGACGGGTTCCCCTATGGGGAGTCAAACCCAGGCCATGAGGATGAAAGCATGGAATTCTAGCCTCTAAAGGACAGGCTAGAGTGCCTTCTTTGCAAATCCCACAGGGGATCTAAAGCAGGTAATTGGAGCATACAAAGAGTTTTAACTTTATTTGAAAACAGATTTCTTTCTTTTTTTGGATCTTTCCAAGGGAGTTTTTAAGGCTGCATTTCTTTATAAATTTTTTATAGGTACCAATAAGATAGCTGTTTAAGACGAGAGCTCACTATAGTTTTCTTTTAAATATAGCCAATTTATTTATTCCTTAAGTGACTCAAGCCAATGAGCCTTTTTTTAAAAACGAAATTTCATTTTTAATTATTATGGGTACATACTAGTTGTATATCTTTATAGGGTGCGTGTGATGTTTTGATCCAGGCATACGATGTGAATTAATCAAATCAGAGTAATTGGGGTATTCATCACTTCAGGCATTTAACATTTCTTTGTGTTAGGAACATTCCAATTCCACTCTTTTAGTTATTTTAAAGTATACCCTAACTTACTGTTGATTATAGCTGCTTTGTTCTATCAAATATTGTTCATTCTATCTATATAACTACATTTTTGCACCCATTAACGAACCCTATGTTATTCCCCCCATCCCTGCCACCCTTCCTAGCCTCTGGTAACCATCATTCTACTTTCTGTCTCCATGAAATCAATTGTTTTTATTTTTATTTATTTATTTATTTATTTATTTGAGACAGAGTCTCAGTCCATTGTCCTGTCTAGAGTGCAGTGGCATCATCATAGCTCATTACAACCTCTAGCTCCTGGGCTCAAGCCATCCTCCTGCCTCAGCCTCCCCAGTAGCTGGGACTACAGGCACACTCTACCACACCTGGCTGATTTTTCTATTTTTTTTTTTGTAGAGACAGGGTCTCACTCTTGCTCAGGCTGGTCTTGAACTCCTAGCCTCAAGTGATCTTCTCACCTGCACCTCCTAGAGTGCTAGGATTACAGGCGTGAGCCACCATGCCCAGCCAATTGTTTTTAATATTTAGCTCCCATATATGAGTGAGAACATATGAAATTTGTATTTCTGTTCTTAGCTTATTTCACTTAACATAATGTTCTCCAGTTCTATCCATGTTGTTGCAAATGACAGGATTTCATCCTTTTTTGTGGCTATATAATATTCCATTGTGTATATATAACATAATTTATTCTTTCATCCATCCATTGATGGACACTTATGTTGATTCCAAATCTTGGCTATCGTGAATAGTGCTGCAATAAACATGGAAATACAGATATCTTTTCAATATACTGAATTCCCCTCCTTTGGATATATACCCAGCAGAGAGATTGCTTGATCATATGGTAGTTCTATTTTTAGTTTTCTGAGGAACTTCTATACTGTTTTCTATAGTGGTTGCACTAATTTACATTTCTACCAACTCCATACCAGGGTTCACCTTTCTCCACATCCTTACCAGCATTTGTTCCTGTTTGTCTTTTTGATCATAGTCATTTAACTGGGGTGAGATGATATCTCATTGTTATTTTGATTTGCATTTCTCTGATGACTAAGGATGTTGAATATTTTTTCATATACCTGTTGGCCATTTGTATGTCCTCTTTTG
Organism: Lepilemur ruficaudatus; assembly: GCA_963574885.1. Taxonomy (NCBI): domain Eukaryota; kingdom Metazoa; phylum Chordata; class Mammalia; order Primates; family Lepilemuridae; genus Lepilemur; species Lepilemur ruficaudatus. The sequence continues at coordinate 37,325 of CAUYRT010016380.1, read as the reverse complement.
AGAAATGCATATTCAAATCCTTTGCCCATTTTTAAATCAGATTATTTGATTTTTTTTCCTACGGAGTTGTTGTAGCTCCTTATATATTCTAGTTATTAATCCCTTATCAGATGGGTAGTTTGCAAATATTTTCTCCCATTCTGTGGGTTGTCTCTTCACTTTGTTGATTGTTTCCTTTGCTGGACAGAAGGTTTTTAGCTTGATGCGATCCCAATGGCCTAATTTTGCTTTGGTTGCCTGTGCTTTGGGGGTCCTTTCAGAGATCAATGTCCTGAAGTATTTCCCCAATGTTTTCTTTTAGTAGTTTCATAGTTTCACATCTTTAATCTGTTTAAAATCCAAAATTTAATCCCAGAAATAGGCTAAGATAGCAAAAAACTCTTGTTGCCACTACAGATGGTCAAGGGTGATGTTTGTGCACATGGTGCTTCTGGTATCACATGAATTTGTAGAGGGCTACCAGTCATAGACACATTAATTCATGACATTGGATAGACCCTTCTGGGATTCAACTTTCCCAGTACTAACCAGGCAATAAAATTTGAGACAAAGAAATCCCTTTATGGATGAGACATGGGACTTCTTATTAAGACAAACTCCCTTGGAAGCTTGGCACATTCAGAACAAAGAATGTGGTGCTTAATATCTTACCTGTCTTGGGGTTCTCTACGCTTTCAGACTGGTCACCAGGTGTGTTCCAAAGATCACGACTGCTGCATGATGGAGACCAAGAGAGCATGCTACCACTTGGTCACAAGTCAAGCTCTTAAGGATGTAAAACAAGACTAGAGGAGAACCTTCAGTTTTTATTTCCAGGACCTATGGTACCCCACTTTATGGCAAAATGATGCAAGAAGACAAAGACAAAGGAAAAACAAAGACTATTTCTAGAGAACAAAAAGGATCAGACAATATAAGTATTTATACCCTCCCCCAAAAAATCAGAATTGCTAAACCTAAGACTCGTGTGTCTAAATGCTTTTCTCCCACAATCTTAAATTTTGAAAAGGATAAAGAGACAAATAGTCATTTTTACCATCTGTTCAACCAGATTCCACAGACAGAACCCAGGAATCTGGTAAGAAATTCTTCTTCTTCTGCCAGCTTCTCAGGTCCTGGGCTTCCTTGACTGTGGCTTCCAAGAGAGCAGAGCAGTCTTGGGTATGCTGCTCCCGGTGCCAAAGCTGCAGGGGCCCAGGGAAAACTTTCCCTTTGCCCTCTGAAGGGTTGCTGCACATCATCTGGCAAAAGGTAGAGTAATGGGACAGGCAGCATACAAAATTTATTAACATACACCCGGGCGCATGGGAGTCACACAGAATATGAAAACTCAAAGAAAGGCCCAGGTGGTTGATGCTTTTAATCATCTTGAGGTTACAGAAAGAGTAGGGACTTGGGGCATAGCAAGACAGGGTATAGGAGGGACAGAAATGGAAAGGCATGGCTAGCAAGGGCTCTCTTGAGTAGATGAAATCTCACGCTCTCAGAATAGATGGTGGCTTGTGGTTAAGTTAATCTTTCCTAGATCAGGACAAAAGGGGGCTCAGAAGAAAGCCTTGGGAGTATTTTGCTAATGTAAGTTTTTCTCTGCAGATGCAAATCTCCTCCACAAAAGGCAACTTTGCTGGGCTATTCCTGTCTGCAGGTCCTCTGTATAGCCATCTCAAAATATGGCAAAGGAATATATTTTGGAGTCAAATATTTTTGGCTTTTTGTAGTAGATTTTACTTTAATTTCTAACTTTACGCTCCTATGACAGAGGGTGCTTATATTACAAAACAAACAAACAGACAACAAACTTTAGTTATTTTGGTATTTCTCATCAATATTCTTGGGAAAATGGAAATGTAATGAAGAGAGGAAGTAGAATTTGATACACTTGCAAATTTGACATCTGAGCTATAAGAAAAGATTTACAAGTTCTAGGATGCTTAATGCCTTCTGGTGATGAAATATGTCACTATCAGGCTAATTCAGATTAATATTTAATGAATCAAGAAAAATAACACTGTCAGGTTATGGGCTCCAAGGCTAAGATAATTTCAAAAGCCAGAGTCTCTCCCTGGGTTAGGAGTTGGGGAGCCAGCAGGAACCCTGTGAGAAATTAGTCAGCACATACGTGTGCAAGACTGGAAAAGAAGTTTCCTGACTAGTACAGGGCAGCTGGCACAGTGGCTCATGCCTATAATCCCAGTACTTTGAGAGGCCGAGGCAGGAGGATTATTTGAGTCCAGGAGTTTAAGACCAGGCTGGACAACATACTGAGGCACCCCCAGCCCTCCACAAAAAAAAAATTAGCTGGGTGTGGCTGTGTGCACCTGTAGTCCCAGCTACTAGGTAGGCTGAGATAAGAGGATCGCTTGAGCCCGGGAGTTAGAGGTTGCAGTGAGCTGTGACTGTGCTGCTGCACTTCAGCGTGGGCAGTGACAAGGTAAGACCCTGTCTCCAAAAAAAGAGTAAAGGGCTTTCCAGGAATTGGGGGCACATATACAAAAACTGTGTGTTGCCAAAGAGTCTGGCATAACCTGACAATGGGGAGGACCTGGAAGATATCTCAGAAACTACCCCTAGGTTGCAAAAAGGTGATATTATCTATGGAGAAAGCTAAGAATCTTTATGGACACCAGCTATGGGGAGAATTTAAGAATCTTTATGATCACCAGCTGCATGGCTCCGAAGTGGCAATTATAGAGACACAAACAGGGGAACAGCAACTAATTATTATTATTTTCAGCCAGGCCTTTACCATAGTTCTCACCTTGTACCCTGTTATCAAAGGGCAGTTTCACCTGTTTCTCATGCTTCAGCAGCAATAGGGAAGTGGGGAGGGGAGAAGAATTATAAGCTGTGGGCAAGAGTCAAGGTCCTGTTGCTTGTGCCACAGAAGACGGTGCAAAAACAAGTGGCTAAAGGTCCTGGAGGAAGGTGCCACCAAGAGAGTTGGAGGTAGCAAGTATGAGTCTTAAGACAGACGGTGACTTGTGCCTGGGCAGTGCAGCCCTTGAATGCTTGGCCCCTCAACATGAGTCAAGATAAAATGCTGTTAACCCTGTGTACAAGAGTGAGCCCCCTAAAAGAGGTTCTCTCTGCACCCACTTTAGGCAACAGGACACACATCAGGTCCCTGTTCCAAGCAGATGAGGACCCATTTTCCTTGCTATACCATTAAGATGGATTTGATGAAAAGTAATGACAACTTTTGATGACAACTCAAGCTGGTGGAACTTTAAGGAAGTATATAAACTCAGATAGAGGAAATCCAGAAGTTGGAGGATTCGGCAGTTGAATCATATTTAAGCTCTCTGCATTCAAATAGGCTACCATCTGCCCAGGTTTCTTTCTTTTTTGTAGAACAAAAAACAGTCATATGTAATATGTTCCAACATCATAAATTTTCCCTATTTCCCTTTATATAACAAGCCTCAGCGCCCTAAGGTATAAAATTCAACTGTTTAGTCAGCTGTTTCACAACTTCCTAAGAAAAGTTGCCGGTTTCTCAGCTAGAAGAATTGGTTGGGTTCTCATTTATTTCTTCCCCATATCTTCCGCTTGAACAAATCCACATTTTATCTTCCCTTATTGGCCATACCTCCTCTTCCTTTATCGTATTTTGTACTTTTAGGATCCTTTGTTGCAAACTGTAGCAAGAACAACACAGCCACTTTAAGCAGAAAGGGAATCTATTGAAAGTATATCTAGGCTGCCAGAATCTATGAGAAAGCTGGAAAAACAACATGGTAGAAACCATGATAGGTTAGGCACAGCCAAAATTCTGCCACAGGGTGCTCTCCTTAGGAGACCTGGTAGCTGGTAGCTCCGCCACCCCACCTGCCCCTGTTTTCCATGTCTAACCCCTGCCCTGCCCTGTCACACCACCTCATCCATCCGTTATTCTTTGCTGAAAGTGATAAAAAGTTAATAGTACTTGCATTTCAGAAGTAGACACTTTTATAATTGAATTGGAATTTTTCAGTCCTTGCCTTTAAAGACCTGGTTTTTAAAATCATGAACCTTCAACATTATCCAGTAATAAACTTAATTATCATGTGATCTGAGCTTCCCTGTTGGGGTTTCACTCCAAATGATGTTTTCTCCCCATTGGTTTTACTTCAGTTTTAATCAAATATCATCAGATAATCTGAGTTTTCTACCAGACTATTTGGCATGTTTTCTGGCAGCTAAGTGAATAAATTTATTGAGCATGCACAGCTTGAAATTTTCTGGTAATAGTGTTTTATTGATTTGTGCTTGTATAATTAAATCAAATAAACTAACATTTCTAGGTACCCAAGCAGACAGAACATGACTTAAACACTTACTGGACTGGATTTGTTATTTTGTGAAATGGAGCTGATGGACACCTGAACCCTGCACGACGACATACGAAATGTAATAAATGTCACATTTTATCCATAGAGCAAAATTTACTCTTATCTAAACTGTCCAGATTTGTTAGCACCATCTGAGGAAGGAAAGACCTGAGTAATGGTGGCTTATATTACTCATACAAGTGTGATTACAGCTAGAAAAAATGGATTCTTTTTAGCCTAGAGGGTCTTTCCTCCAAGGAACCCCAAAACCATGACTACATTTTACATGTGTTTTCGATGTGTTTAGTTTAAGAAAAACAGAAGTCAATCAAAAAATTTAATTTTGGAAATGGGATCTGTAAGACACACATGACAAAACATTGACTTACTTTTTAATGCTTAAACTAGCATTTAAGATGTTGTGTTGAACTAGTCAAAATTTTTCATAAATACTCTTCTTGATTGAGACCAAGTTAGGGTTTTAAATAGGAAGAAACCAGAACACAGAGCATCATATGAACTGGTTGTATTCACAAAGTTGATTAGCAGAATCAATGACTAGATTACTTTGCTTTTCATAATGTGTAAAGAAACAATCCTCACCAGGCCCTTTGCCATAACCACAGAGGCGCATAAGATAAGCTGTTCAATCCCTTGATTCTGCTAAAATGGCATATGGGAAATTCAATCTAAACAAACCTAGAAATATATTCTCTTTCTTCCTAACCAAGGAAAAAGACCAGGGCTTAAAGAATGATGTGTTGAAACCGGGTGCATTGGTACATGAAATATTTATAAATGGTATCACTGCATGAGCGGGGACCTTGTCCTAGGGCAAAATGGCAGGAGGTCGTCCTCTTTCTACCTGGATGGCAGCACTGGAAAAACAAAATGTGGCCAATTTGGAGACATTCGTCACTCTTTATGAACATTGCTAAATGAGCCCTTCTGGAAAGGCTGTTTAGATCCCAGAGATACTTCAAAAGAGCCTGTGGAAGTCTCTGGAATGCAGGTTTCCTCCACAAACTTTAAAGAGCTTTGGGAGCTACCTGAGTTTCTCAGGCTGGAATGTATTCTGTACTTGGCAGCAGTGAAACCGGTTCAGATCCATTACAGACACGCCATAGTCGGTGGCTCTTGACCTTGTAAAGTTCAGGCACTGCCTTTCAAATGTCTGACATCGTAATCCTAGTTGAGAGGTACAGATTGGGGGTGACCTGTGATTTTCAGGTTTCTTTTTGATCTTTCAGCCCCCTCTCATTTGGCGCGCAGCCACATGTGCTTTCCAGCACAGCAACTGTCCCTGCCCCTTCCCGAGAGAGCAGCCCACCTGCTCCCTGCCAGCTGCCCCTTTGAAGTGAAGGGCTTCGTTTCACACGACAACCCCATCACTCACCTTCCCACTCCCCCAGCCCCTCCTTGTTTCATTAAAAAAAAAGAAGAAGAAAAAAAAACCCAGACTGGGTACCTAGCTCAGATTGGAGAAGTTAATGTGATCTCTTTCCCTTTTAACTTCTGAAAGAAAAGTGTACCATGGTTTTTAATGCTTTTGTAACCAATAGAAATGCTTCAATGATGCAAACATAAAGCAACCAATAAAAATGCTACAATTAAGCAAATATTACTCAGCGACACTATTCAATCAGGCCTCTGTTCTATATTGTGATCGGGGGTCTTTTATAAACATAAACAACTACTACAGTATGGTCAAAAAGAGACTATTTCTTGACCCTTTTCCTTTAAGTTATAACAACACTGTTGTGAAGTTGATATGGACTTACCCATAATTTTCAAATTATTTTAATCATTTATCAAATCATTTAATCATTTATGAAATGACCAGCAGTCATTTGAGTACCTATTGTTCTGAGCATGTCTTTTTAGAACAATGATCAATGATGTTAATTACTTGATCTATGTATGATTTACCAGCAATTATTTAAAAGCAAAATAAAATCTTGGTTTCTCCTCTTCTATGTAGCAACTGAGAAACAAAAGCAACAGATAAAATTCTTTTGGACACATCTCCTTCATTTAATCCATATCATTACAGAAAGCAGAGCCTAGGGAAATAAGAAGGCCTTTTTATCTTAGGGCCTCCTACATTACATTTTAAGGCTGGTTCAGATTAAGGGATATCAAGATGGAGTCTTGCTTCATTTTGTTAGTTTGGGACAGTTTTCTTAAACTTTAGGAGTCTTAGTCTCCTCGTCCCTAAAATGAGGCTAATGATTACCTCCTCATAGGATTAAACAAGAATGGTACTCAAAAAGTGTTGGAGCCTGTGTCACAGGCAGGAATTCTGAAACTCAAGGTGACTTCCCTCCCTGGGCAGTAAGTGAAAGTCTGTGAGAAGCAGGTCTTTCCTGCAGCACCTGTTGGTGAGCCACGTCCTCCTGGCTCTAACTCTTCCTCCCTGAAGTTGACTTCTCACTCCTTGCATCGCAATAGCCCCCTGATCTAGCAACTCCAATTCCCCAAAGCACAGGTTTTTCAACAATAGCATTTGCCACTTACCCAGGGCAAGTTTATAATATTTTTCTCCCCACCTGCCATTTTGGCCAAACTAACATGTTCATGTTTGAAGCCCCCCTGGTCTGACAGTGAAGAGGTTTCAGTGAATGATTGATGACTACAACATTTTAATTGAAATCACGCCAACATTGAAGACTTTTCACAAATTTCTTCAATTTAATTACTCAAAACTTTTTTTTATAGGATTCTTACATGCTTTTCTGATTTTTCTTTTAAGGAATTATTTTCATTAGGATCAGTTCTCTTTTATGGGCAGTTTATACCAAAATTTGATTTATTGATTATTTTGTTTTTACCCATATCATTTTTTTTACGCATTGCCATTATAAGGTTTACTTTGCCATTATTTCTTCAATTTTTTAAATTGTGAGAGCATTCTAACTCACAGAAAAATTGAAGTGTAAAATGGATGCTCAGATCCTCCTTTACTAACTCATTGATTCTTATCACACTTGCTCCAGCTCTCTACCGCATTTTCCTTTCCCCAAATCATTGGGAGCAGGATGTAAAATCATGGTAATCCACCTCTAAATATGTCAGTCTGTCCCAAGAGCAAGAATATTCTTCTACAGAAACCAACTCTTTAGTTGTATTGGTCCTCATAGTGAAAAGGGGGACAATTATTTGATCAACGTAATTTAATAGTGTCCACTAACATATTGAATTACCCAAATTGTCCCTAAAATGTCCTTTGTAGTTTTGTTTTTTATTTTTGAGACAGAGTCTCACTCTGTTACCCAGGCTAGAGTGCCGTGGTGTCAGCCTAGCTCACAGCAACTTCAAACTCCTGGGCTCAAGCGATCCTTCTGCCTCTGCCTCCCGGGTAGCTGGGACTACAGGCATGCGCCACCATGCCCAGCTAATTTTTTTCTGTATATTTTTAGTTGTCCGGATAATTTCTTTCTATTTTTAGTAGAGACGGAGTCTCGCTCTTGCTCAGGCTGGTTTTGAACTCCTGACCTTGAGTGATCCTCCCGCCTCGGCTTCCCAGAGTGCTAGGATTACAAGCGTGAGCCACCATGCCTGGCCTTGTTTTTCTTTTTTGATCTAGGAGTCAATCAGCTTCATACCTCACACATGGCTGTTATTTCTCTTGTGGAAGCAAAACTGATACTTTTCCTTTGTTACCGCTCATCCAACCCATCACAGTGAAAAGAAGAGAAAAAACACTTCACACCCTGAGATAGACAAAGGTAATTGAGCCACCCTGTTTGTTTCTGGTCCTTAAACAAAAACAAAGTAAATTTGGAACATTTACCATAAACCTAAAGTTTCTGGCAGAAGCAAATTTAGCCTTAACTTTTATAGTGCTAATGCTGAAACACATTTCATGAGCTCTGTTAGCATGTTAATCATGAGAGAAAGTCGCTGTATTTACACCATGTGTGTAATATTTGTAACCTTGATAAGTTTTGCTTTTTTCCTCTTAGATGTATTGGTGAGATGTATATATTTTATGGTGGGCTGATCCCCTTGTGCATTTTTGGATGACTTTTATATACTTGCATCTCCCAGTCTTCTTTGGACCATCTTGAGGCTTCCTTAATCCAGAACAATCCTTCTGCCTCACTCCATTCTTCATGACACTGACTCCTTTGAAGAGTCCAGGCATGTCATCCTACAGAACCTACCCCATCCAAGATTATTCTGTTCGATGTGATCAAATCCATGACCATCATTACTCTTTTTGATGCCAACATTGTTCCAAATTTAGTCAGCATGTGCCACATCAAAAGCCAGCTTCTGTGTTCTATTATCATGACCCCATTAATGTTTGAGTACTTCCTTACTTTCCAGCACAATAAATTGTTCCAGACTCATCCCAGTCCGGGAGTTAGTTATTTCTCCAAACAGCTGTGGTTCTTTGGTATTTAGAAACCAAGATCTCTTCCAACGGATAGAGCTAGCATAATTATTTCAAAAATCAATCATGCTGACATTTTTAATCAAATTCAACAAGAGGGAAATTTCCCTTGTTTTCACCCATTCCATTTTATGTCTCCTTTTCCCACTGTGAAACTGCTGGCTCTCAACACACTGCTATATTTATTCACTTATTCCAAACTGCAACATGCTACACTTTCAGAATTACAACACCAATACCAATAAACCCACTAAGTAAAGTTGAAGATTACTTTGTAGTTCTTTTTGTCCTCAGAATATACCCACAGTATTGTGTTCCAATTGCATAAATTATTTTCTCTGTGTCATTGTTACCAATTACATATATGGTTAGGATAATTTGTTTCTGATTATATTTAATTTCAGGGTTTGCCTTTCCCATCATTTCTGATTTAATTGTATTTGTTGAATGTGTAAAACATTTACAAGGTCACAACGAAAAAATAAGTTACACTCAGATAAATCTTGCTCCAATTCCTATCCCTTCTAGGCCATTCTTACCCATTGCTACTGGTGACGATTTTTGTTAGTTTCTGGTTTATCTTTCCTGTGTTTTTAAAAAGCAAAAAACATATATATTTTCTTAATTCTTTTATTTTTCTTCCACAACATTTTGAATACTATGTATACTCTTTTGAACTTTACTTTTTTTTACTCAACCATACAACCTGGAAATGACTCCTAATCAGTTCATAGGGTATTCCTCAAGGTCATTAGTTCTGTAAAATTCAATTTTCCTGGCTTAAATAGATTTTTCTATCAATTTTAAGTCAAAAAATTTACTGTGTACTGCCAATGTCAATTATGTTCTTATGTTTTTCTCAGGTCAGTTTTTAAAAATATTATTGTTACCAAGATATTATTATTTTGCCAGTTTTTTATAAAAAATAAAATTTATATTTTCACATTATTTTTCATTGCAATAGTAATTGCAGCATTTTTAAAACTATGGAATTATTTTTGTTATTTCTTTTAGAAACATGTATTATTGATTGGTAATTGGCCTGTGATTTATATTTATTTCTCATCTGATCTATGAGAAGATTTTAAACAGTATCTCCCGGGAATACTCTATGGTTCAGGATTAGATAGCAAATCAATTTCACATTCTTTATATCACCTTTGGTAATGGGTAGTCACTGACCACATTGCTGGGTGAGTAAAGAGTTAATGGCAAGGTTAAAACTGGTTCAAGTCCCAGGTTTAAAATGGTGAGTCCAATAGTAGGTTCAAATCATATGACTTACCTTCAAGACAGCAGTGCGCATAGTCTACGCTGCTTCATTGAGCAGACTAATCTCTTCTAAACTATAGCATGAAAGATTCATCCAAGTTGGCTTGACATTTCATCAGATGGCAAGAGCCTCTGTTATCACTATAAATTGGAGTTTTTATGTAAATTATTGGTAAAAGAAAGCTATCAGAAGAATTGTGTGACTTAATGTTATAGCTGTGTTTCTTAAGCCTAAAAATCTCAATAACAAATCCCAGTCCAGAGATTGTAATTCGTCCTCTAGGTCTTCTATGTTACTAGCCACTTTACTTAAGGCTCTTTTGAGTAATAACTTTTCATCTATAAATTGGAGGTAATGATACTTATACCCTATCAACTTGACAAGGCTTACTGTAGACATCTAAATTAAACTGTGCATATCTATAGAAAAGTGATAGGGATACTTTAGAGACCTATATCAATAAATACAGGGCATTTTTATTGCTGTAATTATTCAGTAATATGATACCATTGTACATTTCCTATACCTAGCTCTATCACAACAAGGTTTGTCTGTTAGCCATGCGAGCTTGCAAGCAGTAATACTTGGGAAGTGATGACAAGCTTTGGAGTTTGATATTATGTAATATGTTGGCTCTTTCAAGTTGTCATTTATTTAAAAAGTAGACCATGTCTAAGGATTCACTTTCTTCCATGGCCAGCAAATAAAGCATCATGAATATTAAGCCATGTTTATAATGTACTTGTAATTCTGAATTAAAGAACTGCTAGAAGCACTCAAACTTTGGACCAGAGACTGCTAGCCTGTGGTAGGAAAATAGAGTGAAGATCCAAGTTTGAGTCTAAGCTGTTCTCCCCTTGGCTTTGGACATGTCTGAAAATGCCAGGGATTGCAATGCCAGGTTCTTGAAGTGGGTATTTGCAGGACGAAAAAAGGTACTTCATACTAAGTAAAGAGGTGTGGTCTGATAACAAGATTCTGGTTTTGTAAAGGATGGGTGGTACCAAGGATAATATGACAGCTGTCATTCAGGGCCTCTGCTGGCCCAGCCCACAAAATTGATTTCAGGGGGTTTTGAGCAGAATAGACAGAGAGGATTGCACAGAAAGTCTCTTGGAGACATTAGGGCCTTCAAAATGCTATGCTATGGCTCTATGTAATGAAGAAAAGAAATCTTGTCATCTTGGTTTGGTGGATAGGGAGCTCTGGTGCCAGCAGTCCTGGCAGCAACAGAACACAGAGTAGCTGTAGTCTACATTGTCTGAGACTCCCCTGGGACTCAGATATCATCATGTAATAGAGAGAGAGAGAGTGTGTGTGTGTTTGGGGATGTGTCAGAGGTGGAACTTAAAAGAGGCTATTTGTCTTACAATAACAGGTAGAGATAGAGCCAGAGACACTACTGTTTTGCTATTATTAGAATCCTCCATTTTGTCCTAGACTAGTGTGCTAGTTTGTTTAATATTAAAAAGTGAACTTCAAATTGTTTTTAATAACTTAAAAAAGGGGAGATTCAACAATGTGAGTGTATTTAATGCCACTGAACTATATACCTAACAAGAGTTAAGATTGTAAATTTTGTGTGAAGTGTATTTTGCCACGATTAAGATTTAAAAGAAATAATGAGGACAGGGAAGAGGAAAATGCAGATAACATTTCCTTTTAAGGAAAAAAAGCTAGTTACTTTAATAAATAGCATAATATGGGACAAAGGATAGCCCCAGAGGGATTTCTGCCAGCCAGGCTGAGTAATAATCCAGGCTGGCTGGGTCATTAGCTCTCCAATCTGGTTGTTAATCCCTGTACCTTGAAAAAAGACACTGCAGTCTTCCATGAATTTCCAGTAGGAAAGTTACACCCACTCCACTGAACCTTCTCCAGGCCAGATGTTTGAAGATTTTTCAGCCCTCTAGATGAAAACTGTCCTTTGTCTTCTTGATTTATGAGAGCCTTTAATTTGATGATCAAACGAAGCCACTAGTAATTCTGTTATAGATGTCTCAGAAGGTCCTCAGGGGCATATTTATACCCATAGGCTGTTGGTCTTTAGTTCTGCTTCTCTGAATCAGCGGCACAGGTGTTGGTGCACTAAGAACTTTCTTCCATGTTGGGATGTTACTGACGTATTGTTCTTTTCCCTTAGTCTGTTTAAGATGGGGCCTCTGTAGACTGATACCTGAAGTGGCAGTCACCTGGGGTGAAACACCGCAGGTACTGCACCGCGCCATTCATGTAACTCGGCCCTGTCAGGTCCTGGGATCGTTCCATCATCATCACGTTCACAGCGATATTGGGAAAGGTTTTCTGTTTTCCCCATTCAACCCAGTAAGGAGGTTCGGGAAGTTTGATTCTTGTGTCATGAGAAATAAAATGACTATCTATTATTAAAAAAAATCTCTATTTTCTTTTAGAAGAAAGATAAAGCAACGTATTTTCTTTAAAATGAGAAAAGTTGTTAGAAGACTCAATAATAAGATTGAAGTGTTTGAAGCATTCAGAGAAATGTACATTTAGAAATATAACTTGCTATTTCTACTTGATTTTTCCCCTGTGGCTGTAAGAACAGCACCTCACACACAAAAAATTGAGTAGTCTAGCCATTTTAGCATTCTAAGACACGAAATCACATAGCCCATGCAGCAATTGATTGGAAAATACTTGGTTTGATTTTGGATAAAGCCACAGACCAGTGAGTATTTCTTTTTAGCTATAAGGGGGAAAAAAGTGCTTATAGGACTGATCAGAATAAAGAAAAATATATGCAATTTTGAGAGCATAGAAAACCTGCACTCTCTCAAGAATAGCTTTCTTATCCATTTGTCAGGTGCCTGAAAAGATGCTATTATTATTTTTTCTTTTATATAATTTAAGACCTTATGTGAAAACATCTCTGGAAAAAATTAAGCCACTATTTCTAAGTGTAGGACTGGCTCGTTTGAAATTACCTAGGGTACTTGTAGACTTGGTACTGAGATCCTCTGACTGAGAAATTTTCGAATCTACATATTAGCAAGACCCCAGGTCATTTTTTTCTTATGGAGTTTGACATCACTCTGCCTTAATCTGTTATTAATCATCTTGACATAATTGAGCTGTTGTCCTCAGGGAAAAGGTTGGTAGGGAGGAGATTTAGTGGGCAGTGAGAAGCAGAGGGATGCGAGACAGGACTCGAGGGCAGGAAAGGAGGGAAGGACGGACCAGAAAGAGAGAGGCTCGTTGCGGAGATACTTGTCCTATTTCACTCTTGGAAGTTGACATTTGGAAAGATCTTGATGGTGTTTCAGAACATGCAATACAGGAGAATTAATGACAAAAATAAAAAATTCAGACCATAGACAAACTCAGAGGAACAGAGCAGACATCCTGTTTGACAATGGAGGAACAATAGCTTGAACCCTTGCAAACAATGCAAGAAATCACAAAGTGAAAGATGACATAAAACTTAATAAAAACAGCATTTCATGCACCAGAACAGAAGAACATGAATGTAAATGGGGAAAAAACCAAAAACCAAAATGAAAACGTACACTTATCAAAAAAAATTGTGAAAGAGATTTAACATGTATTATAAACCTACTGTATGCCACCAACTTGCACATATTAATATTTATTTAATTTAATCCTTACAACTGACCTACAAGGCATCTATCCGTATGGCCATATTAGAAAAATGAGAAAATTCAGATCAGAAAGTTTAAGTACCTTGCTTGATATGACAGTCAGCTGTGTGTATTTGACTCTAGCGTGAGTATTCTTACCACGAGGCACAGCAGGTTTCATACCGTGGTGAAGACTGACAGCAGCCCACCAGGACCTGTGTTATCCTCCTCCTGGGTACACAGCTGGACTGCATGTCCCAGAACCTCTTCAGTGAGGTTGGTGTTATGACTGAATGCACTAAATGGGTTGGCAGTGGAAATAAGCATTCCACTTCTAGGCCTAAAAAAATATCCGTCCTACGAATCCTCCCCTCTTTCCTTCCCCTCTTCTTGCTGGCTGGAATGGAGATTGCTGTAGGGCAACTTTGGCACCTATGGGCTCAAGACAGCAGAGCCTCCACAGCCCGGCATCCTGGTAACTGTTGAGGCTGAGCTGCCTACTCAAAGAACAGATTCCTCATGCACTGGAACCACGATACATTTAGATCTATTGATTACAATGATTATCCTGCCATAACTAATGTTCACGTGAAGAAATCATGCAACACTTCCAAAACTCCAGGGACAAATGACCAAATGATATATAAACAAGCAATTTATGTAATAGGAAACGTACCCAATGAGTAAATGTACAGAGCCATATTCCACCTAAAGAATAGATAAGGAATTGTAAATTAAAATGTGAATTATGCTAACAAGACTGTGGGGACCAGTGTATATTTACACAACACTGAGGCATAATATATTAGTAAGATCTTTTTTGGAGGGGAATTAGGGAATATTTATTAAGCATTCATCCTTTTTGAATTGAAACCTAGTCCTAGATATTAATCTTATTAATTATTTGAGATATAGTCATCAATATGGGGTTTTTATGATAGCAAACAAATAAATAAATGAACTCAAAATACGAAAACCAGTGTATTAGTCAGGGTTCTCCAGAGGATCAGAACCACCATGCACATATATCTCTATCATCTCTATTTCTATCTATAACTAGATCTGTATCTATAACTATATATCTATACCTATATCTATATATCTACGTGGGTATATCTATAACTAGTTCTATGTCTATATCTATACTTATAACTGTATTATATATCTATATCTAGGGAAGTTTTAAGGAATTAGTTTATGTGACTGTGGAGGCTGGCAAGTCCAAAATCAACAGATCTGGAAGGGCCAGCAGGCTGGGGACCAAGGGAAGAGCTGCAGTGTGAGTCCAAAGGCAGTCAGTTGGCAAAATTCCCTCCTTTTCCGGGGAGGGTGGTATTTTTCTATTAAGGATTCAACTGATTAGATGAGGTCCACTCACATTATGGAGAGTAATCTGCTTTACTCAAACTCTACTGATTGAAATATTAACCTAATTGAAATAATGCCTTCATAGAAATTTCTAGAATAAAGTTTGACCAGATATCTGGGTACCGTGGCTTAGCCAAGTTGACACATAAAATTAACCCTCACAACCAGTACAATTAAATAACCAAAAATTGAGAAATGGTTTATCAAATTATGATAGTTGGGTGAACTGTCACACAGCCATTCAAAATTATGCATAGGAAGACTATCTAGGACATAAAAAATGCCATTTTCCCATTTCGTGGGAGCTTGTGGAATGCCCTACTTGCCAAGTTGTGTACATAATGAAGGAGAAGCCCCAGCCCCTCATCCCAAGTTCACAGCTTAGTGAGATGGAGACATCCTGGGACATGGTTTGGGGCCGAGGAGGGCTCTGGTGGAAGCCGGGGATCAGCAACAGACGAAGCCGAGGGGTTTGGCGCAGATCAGCTCATAAAGGGCTGGAGATGAATGTGTTGCTGAGGCATTTGAGTTTTACCCTGTAGCAATGAGGAGCCCCTGAAGTGTTTTTAAGGAGAGTAGCTTTGCTTTTACTGAAGATCAGTTTGGTAGCAAGACAGGGATTGGTGTGTAGCAAGTGCTAAGGCCAAGAGACTAATTAAATAGGCCTGGTGAGAAAGGACTTGAGCCCACATTTGATGGTGACTGAAATGGAGTGGAGGAGGAGATTCCAGGGATGTATAATCAATGGAATTTGATGACAGATTGGCTACAGAGGCTAAAGAGGCTAAGGGAGAGGGAAAATATTGGAAAAAACCTCCTAGGTTTCTAGCTCGGTTGCTTTCCAACGAAAATACAAAACAGAGGAGGAAAAGCAACTTTGAAGGAGGGGAGGATGAGATTTTGAGTCTACTTTTGAATATGTTTTGCTTCTGTGTTTCATGTGAGTACAGTCAGGGCTCCAAGGTCCAGTCAGAAAACAGAGACCAAACCAATTATTTTAGCAGAAAAAAACTAATACAAAGGATTCATTAAGCAGGAAAAAGTTAATAGGGGGTGCTTCGGTAACACAGAGCTAATAATCACAGGAAGCAACTTCCATCCTAGGGCTGAGGAAACAAAGGGAAGGAATTGGGGTTTTTAGAACAAGAAGCTTGAAAGGTGCCATATGGGGTCGGGACAGGCTGCTGAGGAGTGACAGGGCTGGACGGGGAGGACTGAACAGGAGCCGGAGAAGCAACAGGCCCTGCTGGGATGACAGGCTGTTGCTGGGGCCTTGCTGAGAGAACAGAAAGCTGACAGGAAGAGCCACTCCCTCCTTCCGCCTCCAGCCCTGCTATCTCGCTGGAGCATTCCCTGTTTGCAGAGTTTCACCCACCGGTGAAGGGAAAATGCAGTTTGCTTGGGAAAAGTCCCAGCACCACAGAGTACAGAAGGATGGGTTTAAAGACAAAGGAAATAATTTAGAGAACAATATCAGAAAGAAGAAAGGCTGAAAATCAATGACCAAGGTATCCATCCTAAAATTAAAGAGTAATAATTAGTGAACTTGAAAACCAACATATAATAGAGAAAATTAAAAAGACAAAAGTCTAAAATATATATATATATATATATATATATATATATATATATAAAAAAACTAGGGCTGGGCACAGTGGCTCATGTCTGTAATCCCAGCACTTTGTACTTGAGGCCAGGAGTTTGAGACCAGCCTGGGCAACATAGTGAGACCCCATCTCTACAAAATTATAAAATAGCTGAGTGTGGTGACATACACCTGTAGTCCTAGCTACTCAGGAGGATGAGGCAGGAGGATTGTTTGAGCTCAGGAGTTCAGGGCTGCAGTGAGCTACGATTGTGGCACTGCACTCCAGCCTGGGTGACAGACTGAGATGCTGTCTCTAAAAACCAAAACAAAATGAAACAAAAACTAGCAGAATTGATAAACTCTTAGTAAGACTAATAATGAATAAAAGAGGGAAGGCACAATTCACCAATATCTGGGCTAAAGAAAGGATGGTCCTACATATTCTATAGGCATTAAAGTAAAAAAAAAAAAAAGGATATTGAGAACAACTTGATCCAATCAATACATTTGAATTCTCATGAAACTAAAAATGAAGGAAATGCTCATTTGATCTACAGCCTTGGGGTGCAAAGCCTCCTAAATTAGGGCTGCTCTGTCATTCCAGAGGAACTCTTAGGTTTCAGCCGGGTCAGGAGCACTTTCGGTTTCTACACAGACATCCGTTGTGGCATATTCACACAGTGACCAAACTTGCCACACAGGGGATTACTGAGGAATCTCACTAACATAATGTGAAGCAAGAGAAGTCAGGCACAAAAGAATGCACTGTGTATGACTCTGTTTAGTTCAAGTTTGAAGGAAGGTAAAACCGATCGATGATGGTAGAAGCCAGACTTGCGGCTGCTTTTGGAGAAAGAACCACCGATTAGAATGGGGCATGAAAGAGGCTTCTGGGGCACTGGAAATGGTCTATATTTGGGCTAATAGAGTGATCAGGGGAGTGTATTAGATTTGATAAAATTCATCAACTTGTACCCTCACAATTTATGTACTTGACTATGTACATTATACCTTAATAAAAAAATTAACAGTTCAGTTGGGATAGAGACTCAGAGGGATTCTGTCTCGCTTCAGTCTCATTTCTTTCCTGTCTTACCTGACTCTGCGTTGACTTCTGATCGCTCCTGTGCTTCCCTCCTAGCCAGGCCAGCAACCTCCTTAAGCAGGGAGGACTCGGGGTCTGGTTTGAGATGGCGATGGCTGGAGATGTTGAAATAGAGACAGACATTTTATTTTTCATTAGGAAGGCATCATCGGCTGGAGTTCATCTGCCTGGCTTTGCCGATCATTGTTACTTTGCAAGGCTGTAAATCGGGGAGCTGCAGAAAGGACTGTCCCAATGCCAGTGCCCTCACTGAAGGCTGCCTGCCAAATGGCTGGTGCAAAATGCTGGGTGGGTGAAAATTTTATAAATCTCTAGCTTTAGACAGGAAAAAGATACCTCTGGGCTGGGCATCTCCCAGAAGTCCTTCTCTGCTGTGGCTGTTTTCTAGTCTATTACTAACAAATGTTCCCCTGACAAGAGCGCTGAGATGTGAGGCTGACTGCTTGCTGCCACACGGGGATTTTTGCTGTTTAACTTTTTCATGGATACTTTTGTCTCTAGGTGTTGCCTACATAGTCATAACTTCAATGGATTGGATTTTAAAAGTATATATTACAGAGTATCCGTTTAAAAATACTTTTAAAGAAACCTAGTTACATTCATAAGGAATACATGCACACACACACACACACAAATTAACACTTTTTTAAGTTCCCAAACATTGTTAAATTTGGTCAATTTGGAGAAAAAAAATCAATGGCAGCAGTTATATAAAGTGTCATAGAAGCTAACAAGGTAGATCACTGAGTTTTTAACTTTTCAATTAAAGGAATTAGTTTCATGTAGACAGTTTACACATTAGTGTTTTTCGTATACTTACAAACACACAGTAGACTAACAATCTTCACTTGATTGATGGTTTGACCACATTCTAGTTCAAGTCCTTTTTTTTTTTTTAATCATACTTTTCATGGCTGACAAAACAATACACCAGAGTATGTCAGCTTATTCTGGCTAATATCACGTGGCCTGTCCTGTTTCTCCCATCCCCAATTCTTTAATAGCTGCAAACAGCAGTGGGGGCTGGGACAGTGGGTTGGAGCAGGAGAAAAACTCACTAGAAGGCTGCACAGAGAGTCTATTCATAGACAGGCAGACTTGACTACTGCCCAGATACTCAGTGTTACCACTTCTTTATCAGTTTTCAAACACTAAGAAGTATTTTCAGAAGAAGACAATGGAAACAGAACCCTAGAAAGGCCACCTCTTGGTTTCTTGCTTCCATTTTTAGAAAATATTCTAAAGCTTTGATAATTGCCACTGGACAATTGAGAAGTATTTTGGAGAAGCTGTTAGATGAACTGTTCATCTATAGTATGATTGCTGTGATTTTGAGGCAAACAACAAAGTCCTTATGATGATCGTTTTAAAGAATTGTTTTTATTTTTAAAGTTTATTGTAGAAAGTTTCTGACAGAGAAGAAATGTAAAGAATATAAACTCTTGTACCCATTACCCAGATTAAGGGATACAATATTATTAACATGGTTGAAAAAGTCTTGTGTGTGCTACTCCTTTTTCTCATAATCCTTCTCTCCTCCAGGGGTACCTAGTTCTTCAGTCAGGTGTGTACCACTCCAGGAACTTCTTACCACTTTGATTCCGTATGTGTCTATGTTCCTAAGTGGGGTGTGTGTGTAAGTATATGCAGTACTGCTTTCATATAAAATTTTTTATATAAATGGTCTCATACTATGTATATTCTTTTGTTAATGCTTTTTGGTCAAGTTTATATTTTTTTCTACATCCTACACTTATTGCATGGTCAAGTTTATATTGATGTAGTACACATTTGTTTTACCCACTGTGTAATATTCCATTGTATTAATACATTACTATTAATCAATTTTTATGTTAGTGAATATAACTTTATATTAACGAATAAGATAAATATTTGTTGAAAAAAAGAGAAACCATATTACCAACTTTTTGGTGGAGCCTTTTGTTTAAGTCAATAAGCTATTGTTTTCTGATCAGTGTAGATTGAAAAAAGTGAGGCCTCCATCTTCAACAAACATGTTATTGGAACCTGGGCTTGAAAGTACATTTTTAGTGCTGTTCTTCATTCCAGAACTACATTTAATGACCTCATTTCTATATCATCTTCTTCATGATTGGAAACATTATGCTGAAGCCCATTCTCTTTCTCTCTCTTTCTTAATTGAAATATTAAGACATAACATAAAATTCACTCCTTTAGAATATATGATTCCATGGTTTTTAGTATATTTACAAAGTTGTGAAGCCTTCACTGTGGTTTAATTCATAACACTTCATCACCCAAAAAGGAACCCCCCATATCCATTAGCAATCACGCCCATTTCCCTTTGGCCCTAGCCCTTGAAAACCACAAATTTGTTTTCTGTCTCTATATTACTCTGGAAATTTCATATAAATGGAATCACACAATATATGGCTTTTGTGACTGCTTTATTTAGTACATTTTTTTCAAGGATCATCCGTGTTGTAGCATGGACATACTTCATTCCTTTTTTATAGCTGAATACTACTCCATTGTATGGATATACCATATTAAGCCATTCATCAGTTGATGAGTATTTGGGTTGCTTTAAATTTGGGGCTATTATAAATAAAGCTGCTATAAACATTTGTGCACAAGTTTTTGTATGAACATATATTTTTAATGATCTTGGGTATACATTTAGGAATAGAATCGCTGGGTTGAACTTTTTGAGGAATTGCCAAACTCTTCTAAAGCAGCTGCTCCACTTTACATTCCCACCAGCAATGTGTGAGGGTTCTGATTTCCCCACATCTTCACCAACACGTGTGTGTGTGTGTGTGTGTGTGTGTGTGTGTGTTACCATAGCTATTCTAGTGGATATGAAGTAGTATCTCCTTGTGGTTTTGATTTACACTTCCCTAATAACTAAAGATGTTGGATATTTTTGCATATGCTTACTGGTCATTTGCATATGTTCTTTGGAGAAATATCTATTCAGAACTCTGCCTATTTAAAAATTGTGCTGTCTTTTGCTGTTGAGTTCTAAGAGTTCTTTATATATTCTAGATACTGAACTCTTATCAGATATATGTTTTGTGAATGTTTTCTTCCATTCTGTGGGTTGTCTTTTCACTTTCTTGATAGTGCCCTTTGAATCACAAAATTTTTAAATTTTGATGAAGTCCAATTTACGTATTTTTTTCTTGTTGCTTATGGTTTTGGTGTCATATCTAAAAAAACCATTGCCTAATTCAAAGTCAAAAAGATTTACATCTATGTTGTCTTCTAAGAGTTTTACAGTTCTGGTTCTTACATTTGGGTCTTAACATTTTGATCCATTTTGAGTTATTTTTTGTATTTGATGTAAAATAATTATCTAAATTATTTCTTTTGCTTGTGGATAACAGTTGTCTCAGCATGTTTCAGAGTTGAAAATACTCTTCTTCACCCATTGAATTGTCTTAGTACCCTTGTTAGAAATCAATTAATCATAAATGTATGGGTTTATTTCTGGACTCTTTATGTATGTCTATACTTATTCCATACCAGGATAGCACTGATTACTGCAGCTTTGTAGTATGAGATCTCTAACTTTGTTCTTTTTCAAGATCGTTTTGGCCATTCTGGCTTTCTTACATGTCCATATAAATTTTAGGATTAGCTTGTTAATTTTGGGGAGAAAAAAAAGCCTACTAAGATTTTGATAGGGACTGTATTGAATCTGTAGATAAATTTAGAGAGTCTTACCATCCTAAAAAATTTGGAAGATCTTAACAGTATGTTCCAATCCATGAACTCAAGATATTTTCCTATTTATTTAGGTCTACACATTCCTTCATTGATGTTTTGTAGTTTTCAGTGTACAAGCCTAGTTGTTCTTTGGTTAAATACTAAGGATTGTATTGTTTTCATGCTATTGTAAATATATTTGTTTTCTTAATTTAATTTTGCATTGCTCATGAGTATATTCTATTTGGTCCAAGAATGAACTTTCAATTTGAAATAGTCCTCAGGAATTCATTTTCAAATACGGCTTTATAGAAAAGATGATTTTTGGGGCATGAAGAATTTTAGTGGGAGGACTAAGCCCTTGTAGGTAAATTTTTTGTAACTGCTCAAAACTTGAACTCACACTTCTGAAATTGAGTTTAATCTCTTTAGACGAGGGAAAGCTTACATATACATCTTTATGTTATAGCAAGTTATCAATGAGATATTTGCACTAGTATAAATTAAGAGAGGCACACAAAACATTCATTTCCAAAATGAACAGTTTTGAAAGTATCTTACTTTTCAGACTTTAGTCATTCTAATGCTACAGTTTGATTAGTAACTTTCCCTTTATCCAGATAGCCAGAATGTTATAAGGCTGTTGTCCCCAACCTCCAGGCTGAGGACCAGTACTGGTCCGTGGCCAGCTAGGCACTGGGCCACACAGCAGGAGATGAGCAGTGGGCGAGAGAGTGAAGCTTCATCTGTGTTTACAGCCACTCCCCATCGCATGCGTCACCACATAAGCTCTGCCTCCTGTTAGATCAGCAGTGGTATTAGATTCTCACAGAAGCTTGAACCCTACTGTAAACTGTGTATGTGAGGGATCTAGGTTGTGTGGTCCTTATGAGAATCTAATGTCAGATGATCTGAGGTGGAGCTGAAGCAGTGGTGTTAGTGCTGGGGAGTGTCTGCAAATACGGATTATCATTAGCAGAGAGGTTTGACTGCACCATAAATATAATACACTTGAATCATCCCAAAGCCGTCTCCCCGCAACCCTAGTCCATGGAAGAATCATCTTCCATGAAACCAGTTCCTGGTGCCAAAAAGGTTGGAGACTGCTGTTATAAGGTATAAATTGCTTCTGTAAAATATATCTTAGCTATACCCTGAGGACAGGGTCATGTCTCAGGGATACTATACTAAGTGTTACGTGTCTCTTATGAATTTTTACAGTCTTCAAATGTGCCTATAAAGTGTATTAGATCAGCAAAAAGAATTTTGTTAATCCAACTTCATCCTGCCAGTAAGCAACTGATACTCTGTTTAAGTTTGCATCATTTCCAGGGTTGAAGCAGAATTTTTGTCTATTTATTATGCCAGGATGACTCTATTAATTTCTGGGAAGACAAGAAGTACCTTTTGCGAAGATATTCCTTACAATGTGGCTGTGAACAAAACAAAATTCTTCAGCTTTACTTACGTGGAGGTAAACAGCTGAAGAGCCAGCCAGCCCCCCTTGCCTCGCCCACTGGAAGGCTACAACTGTTAAACAGCACTGCCCTCTTGTGAGCAAACTCAAAAACAACCGGCTTGAAAAAGTCCCCTTAGTGTAACTGCTGCCTCTCTGTCTGTACTAAAAACTGCAGTCTAGCAGAAACCCGAATTTTGTGAACCACTAGTTTCTACCGCAGATTTCCATCACAGGTTCGCAGAGCCCTCTGATACTCAGTTTTCATCCTAAAAGAACAAGAACATTCCCAGTGTTCTAGGAATCATGATCTCCTCCCCACCTCTTTCCCTAGGAATTCAATATGTCTTAGATTTCTAAAACCTCAGCATGTTTCACAAAATGATGTAGTTAAACAATACTAACTTTGTTTTTTCCCCTCAGTAACGAATGCTTCATGACAGCAGGAAATTGGCCATGGAGAAGAAGGGAGGAAAATCAATGTAGATTTCTGGTTTATTTCAGAGATACTGCCCCTCATTTTGTGGAGGAGAAACCAGAGGTCCAGAGAAGGTTGGGACTTACCAAAGAATTATCCTGAGTCCTTGTCTCTTACATCTCAGTCCAGTCTTGTTATTGCTACAGGACATAACAGGATGGAATTCCTTAAAGGCAGAAGTTGCTTCCCTAACGTTTCTGTCTACCTGACAGATTGGCATTATGATCAACATTGAATATGGAGGGTTTTCTCAGCCATCACAATGTTTTTCTTGTTAAATTGTAGGTTTTGATTTATCAGTTGTGTAAGTAGTGTTTGCATTTAATAAAACTATAAAATCAATAAATAGATCAATATACAAAGTACTGCCGATAGGCATTATTCCTGTCCAAGCAGGACTCCCCTTAAATATATAAAATAATGCTATCAATACATCTAACAACCTATGTCTGATGTCCTGTTCCTCAGGCTTCTTTTAATATTCAGCAAACATCTATTAGCATGTTCCATGTGTCAGGTAATATGCAAGGCCCTGTGGACTTTGTCACTCACGTGCCTCTTGTTCATCTTCATCTGCATCTTATTCATCAGGTTGGAATGCCGAACGCTTAATCAGCCACAGAATGTTGTTCAGTGCGGCCGGCTGTCCTTGCAAACTGCAAATCAGCAGAGGCAAGGTTGGACTTGGACGGGTGCTTTTCTCTTTTCATTTAACACGCGTTTTGAACTTTGGCATTTCTCAGCATAAAGCTGTTTTATAGATTTAAATTTGTGCTCCAAGTAAAAAAGTTGAGTACATTGGCTGCAGAATAGACAAGATATTGAGCAGAAAGGGCTCCTTAGTTTATTGTGACCTTTATCCTCTATCGGTTAACCAGCTGCTGGAGAGAAATGGGCACCGATGAACAGCAACAGCACAGTCAGGTTTGAAGCCAGATGGATGAGTCATCCAGTGCTGCTTCTTTCTGGCTGTCTGAGCTCAGGCATAATTAACTTCTTTTTGCTTCATAGGATTGTTACGAGGATGAAGTGAGATTTTATAAACATACACATGTTAATACATTAGCATCTCCTAAGTGCCCAGCAAGTATTAATTCATATTATTACGTGCTCTACTTTGTGTTTCTTGCATGTTCCAAGTTATAGTTTTTTTCCTTCCATTTACTTTTAGTAAAACATATTATTTCTCTTATCATTTATTTTATTTTATTTTGATTTGCAGCTTTATTGAAGTATAATTGACAAATAAAAACTGTATATTTTTAAGGTACACAATATGATGTTTTGATATAGGTATACATTGTGTGGAGTGATTACACCACAATCAAGCTAATTAACATACCCTTCATCTCACATAGTTACCTTTGTGGTGAGAATACTTAAGATCTATTCTTTTAGCAAATATCAATTATACGATACATTATTATTAAGTATAGTCCCCATACTATACATTAGGTCTGCAGAACTTATTCATCTTATAACTGA
Source organism: Lepilemur ruficaudatus (assembly GCA_963574885.1). Taxonomy (NCBI): domain Eukaryota; kingdom Metazoa; phylum Chordata; class Mammalia; order Primates; family Lepilemuridae; genus Lepilemur; species Lepilemur ruficaudatus. The sequence goes on along the minus strand of CAUYRT010016380.1, from coordinate 12,571 downwards.
GAGTTTGTATCCTTTGACCACATCTCTTCATTTCCTCCGCCCCTTAACCTCTGGTGACCACCATTCTGCTCTGTTTCTATGAGTTTGACTTTTTTTGGATTCCACATACATGTGAGATCATGCAGTAATTGTCTTTGTGTAGCTGGCTTTTTTCACTCAGAATAATGCTTTCCAGGTTCGTCCATGTTGACTCAAATGACAGGATTGCCTTCATTTTTAAGGCTAAATAATATTCCATTGTATGTATATGTGTGTACGTATGCTTATATCATATTTTCTTCATTCATCTGTTGACAGATACTTATGTGGTTGCCATATTTTGACTATTTTGAATAATGCTGCAGTAAACATGGGAGGGCAGATATCTCTTTGAAATAGTGATTTTATTTTCTTTGAATATATACCCAGAAGTGGGATACCTAGATCATCTGGTAGTTTTAATTTTTTGAGGAACCTCCAAACTGTTTTCCATAATGGTTGTACCAATTTACATTCTTACCAGTAATATCTGAAGTTCCCATTTTTCCACATGCTTGCCAACACTTGCTATCTTTTGAATTTTTGGTAATAGCCATCCTAACAGTTGTGAGGTGATAGCTCATTGTGGTTTTAATTTGCATTTCCCTAATGATTTGTGATGAGCAGCTTTTCATATAATTGTTTGCCATTTGTTTGCCTCCTTTGGAAAGATGTCTATTCAGGTCTTTTGGCCATTTTAAAAATCAGATTATTATCATTATTATTTTCTATTAAGTTGTGGGAATTTCTTATACATACTGGATATTAGATATACTTTCTTAGATACATGGTCTGCAAATGTTTTTTCCCATTCTGTAGGTTGCCTTTTCCTTTTGTTGATCGTTTCCCTTTTTGTGCAGAAACTTTTTATTTTGATGTAGTTTGTTTTTATTACCTGTGCTTTTGGTGTCATATCCAAAAAACAACTGCCAAGACCAATGTCATGGACGTTTTCCCTGTGTTTTCCTTTAGGAGTTTTATGGTCTCAGGTCTTGTGTTGAAGTCTTTAATACATTTTGAATTGATTTTTGTGTATAGTGTAAGACAAGGATCTAATTTAATTTTTTTCTTGCATGTGATATTTTTTCCCCAGCACCATTTATATAAGAGATTGTCCTGTCCCCATTGTGTATTCTTGGCACCTTTCTTCAAGATCCAGTGACTTTAGGTATATGGATTCATTTCTAGCCCTCCATTCCATTCCATTGGTCTATGTATCTGTTTTTATGGCAGTACCACATTGTTTTGATTACTACAGCTTTGTGATATATAGGTGGTCCTTGGATTATGGATGAGATACATTCCTGAGAATGTCTTTAGGTTGGCTTTGTATGTAACTTGGATCCCTGATGAACAGAGCATATATGTTAATAATACTGATACTACTACTAATAATAACAATACTGTAATGGCTCATATGTGGCAATAATAATATAGTATACTACTGTAATAATAGTAATACTCCTGTACTGTAATAATAAGTTACAGAAACTATTATGTTCCTTCTTTTAATTCAAATAAATAGAACATAAAAGCAAACTCATACACAAAGTGTAGATAGGAGATAGGAGAAATTTCAAAAAAGAATATAGAAGGTTAACACTAGCCTAATGTTGTAGCAATGTTAGGCTAATAGGAATGTTATGCTTCTTTTGATCTTTCAACCATTGAATTTGTGAATTACTTTGGATAGTATGAACATTTTAACGATGTTGATTCTAACTATCCATGAGCATGATAATGTTGTTCCATTTGTTTGTATCCTCTGAGATTTCTTTCCTCAGAATTTCATAGTTCTCTTTTTAGAGATCTTTTAACTTTTTGGTTAAGTATATTGCTTAACCAATTTTATTTTCTTTGTAGCTATTGTGAATGGTATTGAGTCTTTGATTTGACTCTCAGCTTGACTGTTATTGGTATATAGAAACGCTACTGATTTATGTACATTTATTTTGTATCCTTAGACATTGCTGAATTTATTTATCAGTTCTAGGAGACTGTTGGCAGAATCTTTGGAGTTTTCTAGATACAAGATCATATCATCAATGAAGAGCGATAGTTTGACTTGTTCTTTCCTAATTTGGATACACTTTCTTTCTCTTTCCTGATTTCTCTGTCTAGGATTTCCAGAGCTGTGTTGAATAGACATGGTGACAGTTGGCATCCTTGTCTTGTTCCCATTCTTAGGGGGAATGCTTTCAACTTTTCCCCATTCATTATGATTTTGGCTGTGGGTTTGTCTTATATGGCTTTTATAATTCTGAGATATATTCATTCTATGCCTAGTTTGTTATGAGTTTTTATTATGAAACTGTGTAATATTTTATCAAATGCTTTTTATGCATCTATTGAGACGATCATATGGTATTTGGTTTTGCTTTTGTTTATGTGGTGAATCACATTTATTAATTTACATATGTTGAACCATCCTTGCATCCCTGGGATGAAGCCCACTTGGTCCTGGTGGATTATTTTTTTATGTGCTGTTGAATTCAGTTTGCTAGCATTTTATTAAGAAATTTTGCATCTATATTCATAAGGGTTATTGGTCTGTAGTTTTCTTTTTATTTGCCCTTTCCTGGCTTTGGTATCAAGGTGGGGTGTTTGGTGTGTATTCCAGTTCCTGCGTACTCATGGTGAAGCTAAGTGTGGGTGTTTGTCTCCCACTCTGTCTGCAAGAAGCCAAGGAGAGGATCTGTGACAAATGCCTGTACTCAAGTTCAGGCTGCACTCTCTGATTCTAGGGAGATATATGCTGAAAGTAGACCCATTGTATATATACCTTTTTGTTGTCTTTGGTATAGGACCACTCAGGAATGTAATGCCCCATTGAATACCAGAGCTAGGTCATTAAGGAGACTGTCCCTTGTGTGGAAGCTATAGAAGTTTTGGCCCTAAGTGCGTGAACAAACTCCTGCCAGGAAGAATGGGTAGAACTTGATTTATCACTGGGTTGAGGAAAGGCATGAAAAGTGCTGAGCTCAGTCTCAGGCTGCCAGAGGACTTCTGTTGTCTCCCCTGTTAGCTCCTTGATGTAAGTTCATTAGAAGCCAGGCTGTCGAGTAACCACTGGAGGAGTGTGCGGTAAACCACTTCTGGAGAGAAAAGTGAGAGCTGTGTGTTCCATCCTCTTTTCTGCACTGCCCTCAGGGCTGTAGCCCCTGGAAGTGTTTCCGTGGCCATTTAAAACCACCTCTATGTTCTGTGATGTAGGGAGACTCATATATACCTAGTCCCTTCTGCTTTCAGAGCTAGGAGGTTTTGGGGATACAGTCCCAAAGGAAGGAGCTATAAAAGTTGGAGTATTTGATGCATGGCATAAACTCCTTCTGGGGAGAAATAGGGAGCTGCATTTTTTAAAGCTCCTGCTCTACACTGCTCTTAGGTAATGGAGCCTCTGAAAGTGCTTGTGAACCTATACAAAATTGCCATGTTTTTTCTCACGGTTTAGAGAGACTCAAGTATACTTAATCTCCTCTACTCCCAGAAACTGTGGGGAACCTTAGAGTTAGGACACTCACTGTATATGAAGTCCACACTCCAAACTCTCCTCTCCACAGGAAGAAGCTGGGTGTTGGAGATTCCTTTCCTGGTTGTGTAGTACTGTGCCTGGGGTGGGATCCATGCGTGAGTATGCCTCAGCTTTTCCTACCCATTTAATGTGGATGTTTTTTCAGTTGTTTTTCAGTTGCTGGTTGGGTAGATATCTCTCAGCTGGTTTCTGAGTTTCCTTCAGAGGAAATTAATCTGTGAATAGATGTTTATTCAGTATGTCTGTGGGTGGAGGGAGAGGCAGGGGCCTCGTATTCTGCCATATTGCTGAGCTCACCTCCTCCTTATATCTTATATCTGCTTGTCTTTCAAGACCTTGTCTACGTGTGACTTCATCCCTAGCATTATCTTCGTAATGTAGTTGACTTCCTTTGCTCTACTTGGAACACCATGGGTGCTCAAGAAATGTGTATTAAATGAATACATTGACTCCATGGTAAAAAATGTTAGAAAATCCCACTCCTGCTTCCTCAGAGCTCCTTCCACAGAGAGACGGTCACATCAAGGATGATCGTTCCGATGGAAACACTCGTGATACAAATTCCCAGACTAATCAAATGACAGACATTTGGTGGGTACATGCATGGTAAGCAGAGGCAGGGATAGAATTCCTAGTAAATAGGCTGAATATTTGCTTAGATAACCAGTAAATGGGGACATAAAATTTCTTTCCGAATTCTGTTCTATTTCGATATTTCAGAAAATGCATTACATCACTATCATGTTAAGAGTCTGAGCTTTCACAGGGTTTAGATCTTTTTTAAAAAATATTGTATCACATACGGTGGGCAGTGATGGGATGTGAAGCACAATCTCTTTAATTCTCAGGGCTTTTAAAGGTCTTTATCCAGCCCTGGCAGGGTGTTGCATCAAATTTTTGTCAGAGTTTAATTTCTTGGATTCCAAAAAAGTCTTCTGAGGTCATAGGGCAGGGCAAAACTCCATGGCTCTGGAATGAAGTTTGAAGGGGTTGAGGCTGGAAAGGAAGGCAGTACATATCCTTTCATTAACGTAGAATATTTGCTTTAAGCGTTGGGCTTTGCTGGTGACTGGGGTGCACCCAGGGACAAAGTCCCAGTGAAGAGGAGGGGAAAGGCCTCCCCAGCTAGTCACCTTCATTCAGTTCTATTTGCTACTCTGGAGGCCAGTGTGATGGGCCTTCTTCCCACCTACCCCTTGGGCAGCAGGTTGCCCCTTCCTGGCTAACTGTCTTCTTTCAAAACTGCTCTAGGGGTACAGTCTAATCTGATTTTACCTTTTTAAAGAATTTCATGGGTGACCCTAAGGAAAGACTTATTAAGGTTCTGAAATCTCTAGAGAAGGCCTTCACTGAATGGATTTCTATTTCTTGCCAAAAAAAAAAAAAAAAAGAAAAGAAAAAAAAGGAAAGAAAGGCCCAAATTAAGACAACTGGTAAGATATGAGATCAGAAGAAAATAACAGGGAGAGTTAGCAGACTCAGTCATGACATAAATCAACAATGGAGATGTTTAACTTAGAGAACAGAAGAGAATTCAACCACATGGACAGAAAGAAAACATGCAGAGATGGCTTGTTAAATTAAAGTTTCTGCTGTTTATCAACACGAATGTCTTCATTTCTCTTTTATTGACAGAGATGTCTCTCTGGTGAAATCATTTTAGTGACTAAGGAAGGCTGAGTAATTTTCATCCCTGGCTTTGTCTAGGATGAAGGCCCTCTGGGACACACATCATTGTTTGCACTGGTTGGTTTGAGTGATGCAAGACCCAAGCAGCAACCTGCAACAGCGCCAACCTCTCTGAATGCCTCGGGCCTTCTTCTAGACAGCATTTCTTTTTAGGCTAAGGAGTGGCAGGATGCCCACACTGCTTTATTCCCGGTACCAAATCAAACCTTCCTTAAGTGTTACTACATGTTAATAAACATAGTCAGTGAAACCCACTTAAAAAGAATGACCTGTTTATGAAAGAAACTTTTTGAAAGACAGAATATTTTTCCCTACGGCCAAAGCTTAGGCTGAAAAACAAAGAGCTCTTTCAAAGGCTTAAATCACGATGGAGGATGGATTCTGACTTTGTAACTTTGTAGCAAAAATAATGATACTTTTAGCTCCAACCTGCCTTGCTCCAGGGAGCTGTAAATATGCTTCACAGGCACCAGGCTGAGCCTTTCCAATTTTCTACTTCAATGCTATTTGAACTTTTTAAAGGGGCAGGGATGTTAGCCCCAATTTGTACACTAAGAAACTGAGGCAATGGAAATCTAAGTGATTTGTTCAACGCCACCAAATAACTTAAGGCGAAGTCAAGAACTGAGCAAACTGAAGCTGGATGCTTCTGTGGCACATGACCATCTGCCACCAGGACTAGTTGCCTTCTTTTTCTCTTAGTATTTTCTTTTCTTTTTCCTCTTTATTGTCCATTTTATGGTTCATTGATTCTTAGCTCTTGCCAATGAGTTGGGGCCAGCAGGAGTGTTGGCACTTCCATCAGAAAGTCTGTGTTTGTCTAGGAGGCAAAGAATCTACAGCTTGTATTAACCAGCTTCTGCAGCTTGTTGTTATTCCTTTGAACAATAAAATATTATTAGCAAAACTCATCTTGAAAGCAGCAACATTCTTTCATCCTAGCATACTTTGTATTTCTAGAAATACTACTGTAAAGTACAGGTGCTCCTTGGCTTAAATGGCAGCAACTTACATATGTCCTGATAAACTCATTATAAGTTAAAAATACCCAAAATTGGAAATGCCTTTAATATGCCTAACCTACTGAACATCATAGTCTAGCCTATCTTAAATGCACTGAAAACACATTAGCCTACAGTTGAGCAAAATTAGCTTACATAAAGCCTATTTTATAAGAAAGTGTTGAATGTCTCATGGTAATATTGAATACTTACTGAAAGTGAAAAATAGAATGATTGTATGGTACTTGTATGGTTTCTACTGAATGTACATCACTTTTGCACCATTGTAAAGCTGAAAACTCAAAAGTCAAAGCATCCTAAGCTGGGTACTGTCTGCAGAAAATTTTACATTTAAAAAATCTCCAGTGTTTGGCATTTTTCTAAAGAAACACTGCCCAAATAGTTCTTAATTTTCCTCTGTCTGTCAAATGTACATTTATTCATTTATTCATTTTTTTATTTGACAATTATTTGTTTTGAACATATTTTGGCATAGCATTTAGCTTTGTGATGAGTATGGTATGGCAGATAAAAAATCTTTCTTCTTTCTTAGATTTTAAAAAACATTAAATCTTTGATTTAAACATTTTTTAATTTCAATTTGTTTTTTTTGGAGACAGGATCTTGCTTTGTTGCCTGGGCTAGAGTGCAGTGGCATCATCATAGCTCACTGCAACCTCAAGCAATCCTCCTGCCTTGGCCTCCCAAAGTGCTAGGATTATAGGTGTGAGCTACTGCACCCAGCCATAAAATTTTTAAATTTCTTAAGATAAACAAAGATTTAAATCTTTAAAGAATAAAGCCTATTTAAGGAATGGGTGCTGGTGTCTTGTTTGTTGATCTTCCTCAGTTAAAGAATTTTAAGTTAGCTTAATGGAAATGTGTCACTTTGAGTGACCAACCATTATTGATGTAGTCTGATACCATTTTGAAATAGATTAATATGCCTTCTCTGTGCATACCTTGGTAGAAAACCTTCCTCAAGTCAACCAAGTACTCCATTGCCTTGGGAAGATTAGGTTTCTAGAGATGTTTAAGAGTAACAAAAGATCTATGTTCAGCCTTGATAAGATAGACAACAGGACCAAAATAATCACCAGAGACTAAAGTAGTAAAAGCTAAAACTTTCTATTTGAAACAACTTTTTGAATGTATTCTGAAACATTTTGCAAACAAATAAAAACTTGTACATAAACGTTCATAGCAGCATTATTCATCTTAGCCAAAAGGTAGACACAACCCAAATGTCATTAGCGGATGAACAGATAAACAAAATATGGTATTTCCATATAATGGAATGTTATTTAGCCATAAACAGGAATGAAGTACTGAAACACATGCTACAACATGGGTAAACTTTGTGTGAAAAAGCCAGACACAAAAGGCCACATATTGTATGATTATACTCACAAGAAATATTCAGAATAGGTAAATCTATAGACAGAAAGTAGATTATTGGTTGCCACAGGCTGGAAAAAGGAGAGAACAGGGCGTGATTGCTAATGGGTAAAGGATTTCTTTCGGCGTGATGAAAAGGTTATAGAATTAGATAGTGGAGATGGTTGCACAACGCTGTGAATGTACTAAAAAAAAAATCACTGAATTGTATACTTTAAAATGGTGAATTTTTATGGCATATGAACTATAACTTGATAATATGCTTATCCTTCAAGACTTTGCTCAGTCCATCCAACAACGACTCCTCCACCTTTAAAAGATTGGGAGGATTGAAAGTGACCACCTCTGAATTAGAAACAAATTAAGTGAACAAAATAAAGTACGTGGGACTGCAGATACCAGAGAGGACAGAAGTAGCCTGGAAAGGAAGGTCCTAGATGTGGAGAGGCCTAGTGTAATTTGCTTGATCTCCTCTCCATACTCCGAGGCCTGAGAGTGGTGAGTCCTACCTCCTGGTTGTGACTGTATAATTTCCCTCTGCTGGAGACCATTCTCTTGCTGCACTAAGCTTCTGTGGTCAGTTGTGCTTGGTACTATGAGCTAAAGGGGCTTGGCTTCTCTTCTTCTTGCCAGATGTTCTGTTACTGATTCTTCCAAGGCGGTCCTTCCTTTGTCCTTAGCCTTCACCCTCTGTAGCTTTGTGGCCTAGTGAAAAGGGACAGAATTAGAAATCAGAATCATTGGTTGTCAAATAACCTCTGTTTATCTGTGTGACCTACACTGCAGCCTCCCAACCAGTGTTATGAATGCATGGCAGTGGTGCTTCAAACTACTGGTCTCTCCCACCCCTAGGGTCACGGGGAGCTTGGGTGGCTGACGCCTTCAGGCACAGTACTTTTTTCTGTTAGCAGGGCAGACCCAGCAGGGTGAGGCCCACAGAATCCCAGGTGATGAGCACAGTCAGCTACATCAGTGTTTATGGCTGCCCTGCCAACACTCTGTACTGCCCATAGGAACTCTGCCATCAGGACATCTTCAGTAGCCGGGGATAGGCAGAACCATGCCTGTATTGTAGACAAGTGGCTGATGGCCTGTGTGTGTGGTAGAGGCCATGTTCCAAGTGTCCAGATATGAATAGAGCTCAGTCCAAGGTATGGACGCTCAGGAGTGAGGGTGTGGGGCTAGGGTAGGACTCCGGGTGGGGACTCCTGAGGGTGCTGGCCCACATGGCAGTCCCCAATTACTCTCTTCATATCTAGGACACTTCTGTCCCATTTTGGCTGATGGGCCATTTTGATAGGATTCCTGTTCATTGTAGGATAATTCCTGTAACAACACATTTGCAACTTAGAGCTTCGTCTTTATCTGGAAATGCTTGATATTAAAAAATTGTATTAGATTCAAAGTCAATTAGCATTATTTTGATGAAATTTAGTATTACTCTTGTCAATGAAAGAAAGCAAGAACAGTATCCAAATGACCAATTTCTGTGTGTGCCCTACTGTCAAAAGGGTTATGAGGAAAGAGAAAGTTCCAGACTTTCTGAGCCTCAATTTTGTCATCTGCAAAATAAATACAATAATTCACAACTAATTTAGGCTCAAGCTCAAGGGTGACTCTCTTCTCCTCGCCATACTCTAAAATATTTATTAATTGTAGGTTCTTTTTATAAGACATAAATGTAAGGTTCATAAAGTTTAGAATTTTAAGAAACAGACATCTGGTAGAAGTTTTTTCAACAAAGTCCCTTTTATTTTATACTCGAGGTAACATTAATTAATATCAGACATTGCCCATACTGGTTTCTCAGACTTCTGCTGGTGAAGTTTTCTCCCGTTTGTTTCGTAATGTTAAAGTAGTGAAAATCTTCTGCCCGCCCTTCAATCTCAGGAGACAGACATGAAGTCATCCACAGGCCAGGTGCACAGTCAGTTCCTTGCTTTGCCCCTAGGGAAGGTGACCACCTCCTTCCTTTGTACTCAGATTAATCTGCAGCGATGGTATTCTGTTATAACTGCTTTGGTTTGCTTTCTCATTTGGGTCTCCTCTGCGAAATGAGCTTGGTAAAAACTCTCACGACATAGGGAAAAACAAAGACTGCAGCAACTGCATACTTTCTACCCCTCCTTTTATTTTATATAAATTATCTCTTGAGAATGGAATGGCCCAAGCCTTGGAATATTATGCATTCAGGTGATGTCAAGCCCAACCTTTTTCATACACAAAGGGAGAATTGTCACATGGCAAACAGCTAGGAAGCCTTGGCCTACAAGGACATATATATATATATATATACACACACACACACACAAACAGATTCTTTGACAGTCTTGCTGGGAACAACATTACAGGGTAACCAGGAGGATCAAATGTGCTTATATGTGTTGGGGGCCTGGGAGAGGTCTGCCCTTCCCTTGCATGTTGTAACTTTCCCTCTCTAAAGCCAGAGGAGAGAGGTGGTTTTAGATCACAACAAGGAGCTTGTTTTCCTACCTAAAAATGGTTCCTTTTTTGAGGACTGCTCCAGCAGAGTGGCTGCTGTAATAAGAAGGAATGTTGTTGGTGTTGTCCCGGCAGTCGCAGGTCACCCATCGCAGAGTGTGCAGCATGAGGAAAACCAGACAGATTTGGCCAGAAACCCCCACCATGCCAGTGGTGCTCAGTGCCAAGAATAATTCTACAAATGACTTGCTAAACCACATTCCCTGTGCTGGTTTTTCTACCCTACAGGTGCTTTCATCAGCTCTAGAAACTTCCATTAGTCTCAAAGGAGACAGGAGTGGGAGCTTGGGGGAAAGTCTTTCCATGGAGCCAAATGAGAGTTTCCCAAAATGTAAATATTACAGCTTAAATCTTAGAATCACATACTAGCTTAAAACACATTAATACTTCTTAATGCATAAAAGATTTAACTTACTCATGTATCTTCAGAGGAAGGAATATTCTTTTTATGTGTTGACATTGTTCAAAATTAGCCAGGAGCTTAGTCTGTAATCACTATTCCATCAGGGTAAAACAGTGATAGTCTTAGTACCTGAATCAAGACTTACCTTCTTGAACTTTAATGACGGACAGGAGCTTCTTCATAAACGTTACTGCTACTACACGCTGGGTAAGGAGTGTGGGCCAACTGTATTATAATTAAGGTGCCAATGACTTTGACTGTTCCTTGAACCAATGCCAACAATAAATTATTCTATATATACTCAGTTCTTGTTGGATCCCCTTTAATGATGGATGACCTTGGCATTTGGCTGTCCCAGGCATTAGTTCTTCTATTTATGTTTATAGAGTACTCACATGCAGAAGGAGCATTGCCATTCCCATCATATCAGATAAATTGAAGAGAAAGTTAATTTTATACAAGTGGAAGAAATGTCGTGTTTCTTGTATTTGTTTCAGTCAAATTGAACCTATGTTCCCATTCTGTGAGACAGGTGGGAACTTCCATCTCCCTCATTTGGAATTCTTGACCTGGCCCCAGGATCATATTAAGATCTCAGGGCCACTCATAGTCTGGAGTATTTAAGGAAAGCCCTGTGATCTTTTGAGTTTATGGTACTCACTACTGATATTTTAATTATCTTAGAGGGCAAATAGCATGACTGTCTTTAGGTCAAGCTTGAACATGGGCTTTGACAAGAGGAGGTGTCTTACTAAGCTGTATTACAGAGACTAGCAAAGCCTTCACCATTTCCTGATCCTGAGAGGAAACTGTGAAAATCTTACGTCTCCTTCTGATGCCCACATCTTCAGCTCTGACCCCATTATCCCGTCCCCTCTACCGCTCAGACTGTCTGGCATAATTCTCCAGAATGAGTAAGTCTTCTCTACACAAACGTTCAAGGACAGTGAGGGAGAGGTAGAGTGTTGGTTTGACATTGATTCTGGAATACCATGCAATGTTGCATTAAGCCCTGCAACACAAAATCTCCAAGGCAAGGGAAGGAAAGCCGTGACCACTCTCTTACTATAAGAAAGAGAAGCGTGTCTGCCAGAAGGATCAGCGTGGGAGGCTGGAGAGAGCCCTGTGGGTAGTGCAGGCCAGCAGGGCATGATAAGGCACCACTGCAGGGGCAGGGTGGCGGCAGTGGCAGGGGAAGCAGGAAGCCCAGCCTTTCTTCCTGAGCTTTTACCCAAAGCAAAAGCTGTAAGCTGTCAGGAGAGGAGGCAGCAAAATTTGTAGCTTCCAAGGCACAGGTACAGTAGTAGAGTCTCATTGCTGCTGAGGGAAGACTAAAAGACAAAAGCTTCTACTATGGGGCAGAAAATGCCCTGAGTCAGAATCCCGTACTAGGTAGGATATGCCACTAGGATCTCCTATTGCTAGGGGAGGGCAGGAAGTCTCACTACACACACAGAGCAGAACTGGGCTTTCATGGGAAGGAGGATCAGGGATACTCAAAAAGTGGCTGAAGGCTCCCGGATTATGCCACCCCAAAATATGCCTCTTTCACATGGATTATTTTGAGCTAAAGGCAATTGTGAACCAGTAGATTCAGGAAAAGCTCTAAAAACAGGGCAGAATTTTCTTTTTGTAAATTTACATTTTTAGTTTATTTTTATTTCAGAGTATTACAGGGGAACAAAGGCATTGGTTACATAAATTGCCTTTGCACTGCCCAATTCAGAGCTAACAGTGTGCCCATCTGCCAGACAGCATGCATTGTATCCATTAGGTGTAGATTTACCCATCCCCTCCTCCTCCTCCCACCTCCCTGACACTCTATGAATGTTACTTCCTATATGTGCACATTAGCACTGATCGATTAATACCAAATGATTGGTGAGTATATGCGGTATTTGTTTTTCCATTCTTGTGATACTTCACTTAGAAGAACGGGCTTCAGCTCCATCCAGGATAATACTATAGGTAGTTCACCATTTTTTTGATGGCTGAGTAGTACTCCATGGTATATATATGCCACATTTT
>CAUYRT010016379.1:0-17168 GCA_963574885.1 Lepilemur ruficaudatus | reverse complement strand
TCAGTGTTTTCACAGCCTCTCGAGGTTTGTCTAGGACATTATTCATACACTACTGTATTGTAATGATTTACTTATTTGTCTATCTGATTAAACTGTGAGAAGCTTGAGGATGGAAACATGATTTTATTGATCTCTATGTTCAAGCCAGTGATAGTATTTTATTCTTATCCTTGTCTTAGGCATTTAGCAGAGCATGAGACTGGAGAAGGAAGTGAGATGGCTCCCAAGGGCCATTGTAAAAATGAAAATGTCATCACGGGTCCTGGTTCTGGTGAGGCTTGTTCACATACATCCTTCTCCCCTAAATCTTGTTACATTCCAGTCACTGGATTAATGAAGACCTGGACAGAAGTGGAGGAGGTAGATGGCAGAAGAAAGAAAGAAATTCAAGAGGTCTCAGGCATTGTTTTAGCTTCTTGGTAAATATTTAGGTTTTAACTTATTTGGGACTTTTTGATATGCTCTTTCTAGGGATAAAAAAAAAACAAATTTCTTTTGTTTATCTGATTTTTAGAAGTGTTATTATTTTAATTTAAAGGGTTCTTAAAGACTGTTGAGTTCAAGGATCTCATTTTCTTGAAAAGGAAATTCAGACCACCAAATGTGAAAGTGACTTAATTTAAGTGACTTTCCCATCGAGATATGGCCCTTACTCATCTAACGGGGACCATCACCACTCTGAAGCACACTGTGCTCTGTCGCCTAGACTACTTGTGGTTCTCTACCAAGACTCTTCCACTAAAACTTTGCACTGCTATTCCCAATCTAGAATACTTTCAGTTTCCTGGTGCTGCTGTAACAATTCACCATAAATCTGTGTGGCTTGAAACAACAGAAATTTATTCTCTCACAGGACAAGGGTCCAGAAGTCTGAAATCAAGGTGTCAGCAGTGTTGGTTCCGCCTGAAGGCTCTGAGGGAGAAGCTAGTCCATCCCTCTCTCCTAGCATCTGGTAGCTGCAGGCAATTCTTGGCATTCTTGGCTTATAGACACACAATGCCCCAGTCTCTGCCTTCAACTTCATATGGGTGTCCCTGTGTCTTTCTCTTTTCTGTATCATGTAACAACCCTTGTCATCAGATATAGGGCCCATCCTAACCCTAGATGTTCTCGTCTCTGGATTCTTACCTTAATTATATCTGCAAAGACTCTTATTCTAATAAAGTCAAATTCTGAGGTTCTGGTGGACACATCTTTTGGGGAGTCCACTATACTCACTTCTCACTCCTCTTTCCTGCCTCCCTCCTACTTGTCTTCAAGTCTCTTTAGAAATTACTCCACCTGGACATGCTCACCTCACCCTAAATCCATGTTAGCCACCCTGCCTCTGTGCTCCATTTGAGCACCATGTTTCTTTCTGTTACAGTGGCAAGCACCCTACATCAGCCTTCTTTCTCTATTGACGACTAGTCTGCATCCTCTGCTAGTCTGGATACTCCTTGAGAGGAGGGGCTCAGCCAGTCTTATTCATCCTCTGGCCCCCTAATTAGCATAGGGACTGTCATTACATAGGTGCTTTGTCAGCGTTTTTAAAAAGAAGGAAAAAATTGTCTTTGTTTCCAATGATTGTCTTCCGAGGACATGTCAGATGGCAGGTATGAGAAACATGGATGACAATGCCCACAGAAAGTCTTTCAGAACAATTAGACATTATCCGGTGTACTAGTGACAGGCTAGGAATAGACTGAGGTACCTCATGTCACCACCTGTTATGGACTAAATTGCCTCTCCCCCAAAGCTCATATACTGAAGTCCTAACCCCTAGTGCCTCTGAGTGTGACTGTGTTTAGAGATGGGGTCTTTAGAGAGATAATTAAGTTAATACGAAGTCATTAGAGAGGGCCTAAATCCAAAATATGTTTATAGGAAGAAAAAATTTGAGAATGGATAGTTACAGAGGGAAGACCATGTGGAGACAGAGGGAGAAGTTGACCGTCTACAAACCAAAGAGAGAAGCCTCGGAAGAAATCAACGCTGCCGACTCCTTCATCTCAGATTTCAATCCTCAGAAACTGTGAGAAAATAAATTTCTGTTGTTTAAGCCCCCTAGACCGTGGTTCTTTGTTATGGCAGCCCTAGCCAACTACTAGACCTCTAAAGAGGAAAACCACTCGTGACATCATGAAAAAAGAATACGTGAGATTTGGAGTCAGACAGGGTAGTTTTCCTGTGACTTGGGCAGGTGCCTTAACCTCTCTGAGTCTTTTCTGGAAAACAGAAATAAGAACTTCTGCCTTCAGACTTTCTTAGTGCCCCAAAAATTCCAGTCTGTTTATAGATGTATCTATTTATTTATTACAAAGTCACACAGGACATGCCTTCTCCGTGACCCTGACTGTTTTGGGCACTGGGACAGGGACAGAGCTTGAATATGATGGACAGGCTCACTGCTTCTGTGGCAGCCACATTCTATTCACCTACAGGGAAATAAACATGGCAAAAGGATAATAAACAAGCAACCTGAAGTAGTGAGAAGCGTGACAATGAAAGTCAAGGAGTGATGTGACAGGGCGTGACTAGGGGTGGGGACTTGAGGTGGATGACAGGTTTGGTTGACTGTTGTAAGTCATCATGAATGTGATCCTCATTAATAGCAATGGACGTCACCCTCAAACCAAACTGCTTTTCTTCATACAAAGCAGTGTAGTTTTGTATCAGATATTTTTTCTCACTGCTGTGACAATATTTTCCCTTTTACAGAGTAGTTTTAACGGCAGCTTCTCATTAAGTCCTATTGACGACCCTGAGAAATGAGGGTCAAATAACAACTCCCATTCTCTAGGTTTGCAAATAGAGGCTTACAGGTTTTAGTAATAGTTGTCACGCCTACCATCAATGACTCGCCAAGGGCAGAGCTGGGATCGAATCCAGGAGCTTATTATTATTATTTTATTTTTATCACGATGTAGTGTGAACTCTACATCAACATGTAAGTGAGGGAGAAAAAATATTTTGGAAAGGTTCCATACAGTTATTCACTGGGTATGGATGCTGTTTGCATCTGTTTTGAGGTGTTGGGCAGAAAGAAACTCAGTTTCACTTAAAGAACAGCAATTTCTCCCAAGCCAACTCTACCCTCAGTCACCCGCTAATAAGGAGCAGAGAGAGACTGGAACCATGATCTGTTTGACCCCAAGCTGACTGCCGCGTTTGAGTCACAGGCTGCCTCTTTGCAACGTGGTCCTTGGAACCCAGGTTTACATAGATTTAAAGACCCATAGACCCATAGACCCAGGTTTATAGCACCTAGATCTTACAACACAACCTTTTTTTCCCCTCACCATAGCGATAGCAACATGCTCTTGGTAGGACTCTAAGGTGACATTTTGCAGTCCTTGTACTTACTGTTTTCACATGCCTTAGCATATGTGTTATATGTTGACTGTGGACTTGTCTGTATTCCTCAGGAGACAGTGAGCTCTTTCAGGGAGGAACCTCTCCACGCTGATATCTCTACTCCCAGTTTCAACACAGAGCAGGCACTCGATCCTAGGACAAAGAGTGAGTTTCCGAGGTTTGGGAAAATCCAGCCACACATTCAAGAAGAATGCAACTACAAAGAGTAGGCAATTCCAAATTGTGTTGCCAGAGGAATCCAGGGAAATATGTGAGTTTCTTCTCCAAAGACATTTAACTAAACACACAGAGCTCTCTTTCGGTAATGATCTAATTTTAGTTCCTATAAGAATCTAGGATTAGAATACACTGTGTCAGAAGGTGACAGGAACAAGAATAGGGGGAAATCACAAAATGAACTATTTTGTGCAGTAAGATGGAATGCTGCATTTGGCTGGTTAATTGTTTATTTCTTCCACTTCACTGAAGACTTCATAGGAATCCATAGCAATCATAGCTTTCCAGCATTTTGTAAGGGTTGAGAATTTGGGGGTTGAAAGCATCTGCTCTTTCTCTCCATGAAAATGCCTGTCTCAGCATCTTCGATAGGCAATGCTCCAGCATCCAGGGGCTTCCTGTGGAGGCCACCTGGAGGACTGTCCCACAGCTTCAAGAGCTAGAAGAACTTCTGATATTGAACAGCAACCTTTCTCTTGCAACTTTCCACTTGTCTTTGTCCTTTCTTCTCGTGCCAGTTCTTCTGAGATTGGAAGACAAGTGTAATGTCTTTCCTGAATCTCCTCTTCCTCAGTCTATGTAGTCCTGACTCCTGCAGTCATTCCTGTTGCAGACTATCTCAAGAGGAGTTGTAGCAAGGTGGTTTAGAGGCTGACGTTTTGAGCCAGAATCCCTGAATTAGAATATTGATTTAATACTTTATTAGCCATGTGAACTTTGGCAAATTATTTCTGTTCTCTGGCCAATTTCATTATTCTTATCTTATTTTATAGAATTAGTAATAGCACCTACATCCCTATAATATTACAGGGCTGTTGGGAAGAGTACATGAGTATGCAAATATATATATATATTCTTAAAACAATATCTTGCATATGGCACATTCACAAAATGTTACTTATCTTTTAAACCTTCCTCCTTGGAAGTTTTCCTTTGTAGGTGAAGATCTGTCAGAGAACCCCTTTAAATATATGTTTGGGTTTTGCTTTATTTGTTTGCTAGGAAAAGTCAGAAGCCCAAACCCCAAGTGGAATTCTAGAGACAGCTCCTTTCTCTGTGATTATAGATCATGATGCCTTTTCGGCATCCCAACACTGACAAAATTCCTCTGGTACAATTCTCTTTCTGAGGCCCAAGTCATCTTAATATAACTGGGTAACTTTAGGGGAAATTCTGAGGATCTTTCTGCATTCAAAGAAAAATTCCGTCTTCAAAAGCTTTAGAGAATAAGTTTGGTCATTTCTCTTGATTGGGTTGATGAACCTGTAAAAGAGAAATTATTTCACAGAACAAATAACCAAACGTCCCAACATGTCTTTGTCTCCACATCACAGAGGAGTTAGCTTCTCCCCACAAATGCCTCTTCCTTCTTTCCTCCCAACCCACATCTTGGCCCTTTTTCTCTCCCTTTTTCCCTTAATGCTTTCCTTGCAAAGACCATTTTCCCTGCATTTTTTCCCCCACTACATCTGAAATTCTAACTTAATAACATTATCTGCCTCATTGCCTATAAATACCTTCTTCAATGTCCCCTATAAATAGGGTGACAATATAATATATCACCCAAACTGGGACGCTTTTGACAGTGAAAAAAGAACTATTAATAATTAAATCATTATAATAGACAAACTGGAGCTGTATCAGCAAGCCGGCATGGATGGTCGCCCTATCTCTAAGAGACTTCCTTGCCTGTGTTTGAACACCGTAAAAGTGGCACTTTTTGCTGGAACCTCAAAGCCATCTTGTGCAGTAACATTGTCACATCTGCAAATGAAGAGACAGATGAGGAGGTGAAGGGAGGGAGGGAGAAAAGAATGGAGGGAGAGAGAGGGGATGGGGGAAATGACCAAGATCGTTTGGCCGTTAAGCAGGAATTGAACTCAGGGTGATTCTGCAAATCTCATATCCTTGCATATACTCGTCAACTCAGCCTTTCCTTAGCAAAGGGCGTCTTTTCATAACAATTTGGCATATTATTCTAATAATGAATTCACCATACCTTTTATCCTGAGAAAAGCTACCCCTTAACAATCTACCCCCAAACCTCGTTTATAAGATTCTGGTTCTTTGACGTAGCTAACTCATGTCAACCTGCTTCGAAAGACAGCTGCTGGTTGCTTCTTTCGCAAGTGCCCGTCAATTCATGAGTGGATTGTTAAAATTTGGTATATGTTTACAATGGAATATTACTCAATTTTAAAAAACGACAGTGAGGTAGCACCACTTATATTATCCTGGATTAAGCTTGAGCCCATTATTCTAAGTGAGGTGACACAAGACCCGAAGAATGGGCCCCACATGTACTCGCCATCAAATTGGTACTGACTGATTAACACTACGGTGCTCAAATGGTGGTGGTGTTCACTAGGGATTCGGGGGTTGGGGGTAAACCCACATCTGAGGGATGTGGTGAGCATTGTGGAGGGGAGGAGCATGCTTGAAATGTATTTGGGGATGGGAATTAGGGGTCTCAATAGGGGGAAGGAAATTTTCTAAAACTGATTTATGTGAATAGCTGTACAACTTGGTAAATTTACCAATAACCATTTAAATGTACACTTAAAATGGAGTAAAGGCATGATATGTAAATTATACTTCAATAAAGAAAAAAAAGACAGCTGCTGAATTCATACATAGGGGAGCATGCTGAAGGGAAATGGGGCTTGGTTATTTTTTTAAATCTTCGTAATTACATGGGTAATCTTATTATATGTGCCAGAGACCAGGTGCTGGTGGTTGAAACATAAGCTAATAAATGAAAAGCCTGAACAGCACTTTGGCAGCATAAGCTTGGCTTTCACTTTGGTCGCCCTTTCAAAATCCACCATTATAGTCATCCTCATCGTCATCACTGTTGTTTTCACCATCTTCCCATGCTTTTCATGATGCTATGCATACTCTGGTAGTCTTGGGGCTACTCTAGGACATAGGGTTGTTTCTATTTCATTGTTTGGGAGGAATTGTTTGGCAATTTTCCAATTTTTGGGGGTGTTTAAAATATGTTTGCTTTTCCTCTTCTGGTGGTTTAGTTTTACACTGGCAGATTTATGGAACGTTCTGCAAAAGTAGGAAACAGAGATATATTTGCAACGTTCATTAAAGGCTAAGTAGATCTTTTTATTTTATTAATGTTTTAAATTTGTGTAACATTTGTCTCTGACCTCTGTGAAGGACATGGTAGTCTTGATTGAATTGTGTCTAGTACTAGCCTAATAAGGGATGAAGAAAAGGAAAAGAACATTTAATATTGTGAATGAGGATAGAGTAGGTTATAATCCGAGCTTCAGCGCTGACACATGGTAGCATCACTTCCTCCAGGGAAGTTTTGTCCTCATTTGGGAAAATGAAAGAATTCTATGACATTAGTGCTATTAAAACTGTATTCCAAAGAAGTCTAGGAGTTTTATGGAGGTGTCCATTAGGAGAAGAGAGACTCCCGAATCCTGGGCCTGACCTCTTATTTATTAGGAGCAGCTTGGATCTCTTACAGAGACGAGGATTCTATGTAAAATTGTGCCGGTGTGTATGTGTGAGCATGTGTGTGTGTGTTGGGGGTGGGTGGGTCCGATAGGGGGTGTGAAGAGGAGAAGTATCACTGCTAAAGAAAACTAAGAAAGAAAACTTCCTGAACTAGGTGATTTCTAAGGTCTTATCCATTAGGACACTTTAGTTCATTTCATGAATATCCTGGATTAATTCTCTGTACCTTTACAAATTGGTACAGAGAAGACATTTGATTTATTCAAGGATGCAAAAAAAAAATCAATGTGAAGCTTGAAAATGATAATCACAAAAAATTACATTCTGTGATTCTAGGTAAATAAAATGATCATAGCAAAATAGCAATATGCTTAGCATATGAATCAAACTTTCCAATCTCTGTACAGTTTAATTCAAGATTCTAAATATCTGTGAAAGAAAATGTGCTTGGCCCGAAGTAGATGAGGGGTCTAGCAATGAAGCAATCAGCTGTGGCCAGGAATGAGTGTCCGCCAGTGGACACTTCACTGTCGTGGGCTGGGTGGGCAGTTCTCACAGGAAAGGGAGAGCAAAGAACTCAGCAATGGCGAGCAAAGAGGTCTACCGCAGGGCAAGGATCCCTCCTTAATTATGCCAGGAGTCGCAGGGCCTGCACACGATCAACTGGGTCAAGTCACTCAGTGAACATTTATTGAGTGTAAGCGTGATTATGGAGATTAATCTGAGAGAACCGTCTGATTCTCTATGGCGGGTGCAAAACATCTCAAGTATGACCCTACTTTCACAACACGTTTCCCAATCGCATTCTGATCCTTTGAGGTTTGTGTATGACACATGTTTAATTGCAGATGTGGTCCCCAGGAAGCAGACTCTAAGATGAAGCCTAGCGTGTTGGAAATTTATTAGGGAGTCTCTTGGGGTCAACACCATTGGGGAAGGCAAGGAAGTGGGATTGGGCAGAGAGAGAAGTTGGGCAATGGTGCTGCTGTGACAAGGCCTCAGTTGACCCCACAGAGAGCTCTGGAGCTGGAATGGCCAGCCCTTCAGTGTTCTCCTGAGCAGTGTCTTTAGGCTGGGCACTTGTACTCCTGCATAGACTAGTTGCGGGATGCAGGGTGCCCTAGGAAAGGACACTCTCTTGAAGAAGGGTTGAAAAGCAACCCTCTTCAGCTAAAGGCAATTCCTGTACAAAGCCCACCACGTACGTAGGCTGTCAGCAGCTGGGTGACAAGTCTTTTACTTCTGAAAGGGGATCCAAGCAGCATAGCAAAGTGCCCCACTGTGACCTCTAACCAGTTTTATTTTTAAAGTGTAATTGATATACAAAGAACTGAAACTATATATACAGTTTGATGCATTTGGACATGTGCAGATACCCATGGTACCATCACCACAATCAAGGTAACAGACATATCCATCACCTCTTAAGGTGTCCCGAGCATGGTAGGGTGAGCGTGGCTAAAGTGTCCTTGTGTCCTTTTGTTTGTTTGTTTTTGTCTTTGCTGTTGTTTTGGTAGTAAAAACACAATGTGAGATTTGCCCTTTTAACAAATTTTGAAATGCACAACACAGTGTTGTTAACTATAGGCACAATGCAATATAGCAAATAGCTAGAATTCATTTATCTCGCATAGCTAAAAAGTTATTCCCATTGAAAATAACTCCCCATTTTTTTTCTAAATCTTCTAAATCTCAGATAAGTCCAGAACATTTCTGTTCTTATATTTTTGATCATTTTTTTCATAAGCCATTTATTTATAAATACATATACCTCAAAATTTTCATATTTTTAAAATGAACTCATCCTTCACAGCTCACTCCAGGTGCCACTTGGTTTTAAACCCTCCCACAATTGCTCTTAGCTGATGGCATACCTCCTTCCTCCGGCTCCTTCTCCACATGCTTATGGTGCTGGACTGACCACACTCAGTTTTGCGGCTCATTTACTTGTCTATATCTCTGTCTTCACCACACTATTCTAAGAGTATACAAAAAGTAAGGATGATGATGTATGTGTCCTTACATGCACCATAAATCCCATCATTCAATGTTTATTGATTTTTAATTAACATCATCAACAACAAAGATCATGTTTAATTTTTGTCACTAGAATTTTTTTGGCTTGAATTTACTTTTCTGCTATCTTTGGATGATCAAAAAATACATTTAAGATATTTTTATAACACATCATTTTTTTTCTGCCAAGAAATAGTTAGTCCCCCACTTCCTTACCCCTACTTTTTTCCTAGAAACCATGTGGATTTTATGTCGACACGACTATAGAGGATGGAGGTGGTTTGGAATGGGGAGAGAGAAAGAATTAGAGAATTTTATTGTTTAGATGAGGCAGTCCAAGGCCATTTCCTAATATGCACTTAAACTGAGTTTTCCAGAGACAACCGTATGACATACACCCAATAAACACGAATATTAATAGCTAAACATTCAGAAGTTATTAAGATGATCTGGGCCAAGGGGACTACCCCAGCAAGGCATATGTCAATAAAATGTTTTGGGGGAAATTGGTGTGGGGCAATGTGAATTGCAAAAACATTAATGACAGGTTGAAAAGACAGGACATTTTTCTCCTGAAGAAAAAGCCTTCTCTAATCAATATCACATGAAAACACTTTTTAAAAATATAACCTTTATAAATATAGACTAATCAAAGGAAAAGAAATAAAACTATCTAAATCCCTTCATCTGAAGACAAAAAAAAAATGTGATCTATCGTTATGCATATACCTTTTCTCAATCAAAAATGTATTTTTGACATTCTTTCATGTCATTATGACAGTGAATCTATCTATACCATTCATAATCATTTTATAGCCCAGTTGTGAGGTCTTGTTTTGGACATTTTAATTTTTTTTTGACAATGTGCTGTGATATAAGCCTTATACATATGTGTCTGAACACTTCCCCTCTCTTCCTGTTCCAATCTCCAATCCCATACAACACATTCTTACAATGAAGACTGCTTTGTTAGATGCTTACTTGGTTTAAGAATATCAGCTTATGTCACAAGAATTACTTTATTAAATAATTCTTAAGCAACTACTCTAGGCAAAGCACTGTCCAGATGGCTGGCAATAGTACATCAAAGAATACATATATAGTTCCTATCTTTACAAAACTGACAATCTAGTAGTGATAAAGACTTTTTATTTTATTTTATTATTTCTTACAGCAATAAAAATACTTCAATTTTTTTTGTTTTCTCTTATCTCTCTGAATGTATCCAGACTCTAGGAAGAAATATATATAGGAAAAAAAATAAAATATAAAAACATAAATACTTCCTCAGTTTCTAAATGTAAAATGCAGCAGAATATTTTAGCATTCATTCTTTCAAGAGGGAGAAAGGTGAAGGTTTTCTTCCCTCTCCCTAAAGAATAAGGTTAAACGAATCATTTACAAGTTTGCAAAAATTCCTTTTATTTACCCCAGAGCTTCCTATGTAACCCGTCATCTGAGTACTGCTGTAAAACATCCTGGCAGCTGAATAATCATAGCAATAACATTTGCTGTATTTTATTTCACACTCCAAAATCACTCGATTATGCATCTCCAGGGGGATGTTAGTTAGATTTAATAAGCAAGATGGCAAACTTTATAGCTACTAGCCTCATATGAAAGCAGAAACACCATGCGAGGGTAAAGCCTTAACAGGTAATTTTGCGAAAGAGAGAACATCATAAAATCCAAGAGATTACCATTTGTTTTGCACCTACTATGTGTTAGTCATGGTGCTGAGAATTTTTACATACTTTATCTCTTTTAAATAGTAACCCTGTAACCCAGAGTTAATTTCTAATATATAAAGAGTAATTAGAAAGGTAAATTGAAATGACAGCATTCTGATAATCAACACGTGACTAAAGCAAGATTTGAACACGTATTATTTAGTTCTAAACCCAGCATTCTTGGTTTCTTCAAAGTTGGAGAGAAAGCTTCATCACAGGAGATATTTAAGCAGATATTGCGAGACAACAAGTTGAAATTTTATTGAATTGGGAATTTTATTAAAGCATTTGTTGGGAAGTAAGATAAAAGAACTTTGAGTTCTGGTCTAATCCCAAGATTCTCTATTTTTGTATGGGGGAGAGAGAAAGAGAGAGACACACACACACACAGAGAGAGAGAGAGAGGAGAGAGAGGGAGTCACTTAACAATAGCTCTTGCTACAACTACTTACACTGTGATCATGAAACAATGTTCACAGTTGTTACTTTGGCAAGAATGCATTCATCTTTGGCATGCAAAACTTGTGAAACTTTTGACATCCAGTTTCTGTCTCTGTGCCTCTTGGCTTTATTTATTTAGAAGGCCAAATTTCTTTATCCATCATGCATTTTCCTTTATGCTGTTTTCTTTCTTCCAGCTTACCATCCATTATAGTTTTTTATATTATTCTCGTATTACTCTTCTACACTCTGACCCTTGAAGCAAAAGTGTCTGGTCCTTTATCTCAAGGGCCCAGCACAGTACTAAACATGGAGAAGGAACTCAATGATCATTTAATAAATGCACTGAGCAAGGAGGTCTTAAGGGAGTGACAAGGCTGGTGCAGTGGGAGAGTGTCCCAAGGCAAAGGAAGCAGTATGTATAAAGGCAGGGATACCTCCATACCGGAGAGCATGCCTGGTATGGAGAATAAAAAGAGGTTTAGTATGTTTGTAGCAGAGGATGTTTGTGAGAGTCTATGAGGTCAAAGAGTTAGATGAGCCTGTATCTAATAAAAAGAATGACTTGAAATTCACTTGAGGTCAATGAGGAATACCTCCGTGAAGGGTTTTAAGTTGTAGAATGGCAGAGTCAAATTAGTACTGAAGAAATATCTCTCTGGATGCTATGTACAGTAGAAGGGGCAGATTTGTAAATATAGAGACCAGTTGGAAGGTCATTGCAATTTAGATGAGTGGGGAAAAAAACCTAACTTAGGCAGGGTGGACTAGAAGTATTAGATATGAGGGAGGTTGAAGAGGTGGCCTTACTAGGATTTTGGGAATGATGGTGCACAAAAAGTAAGGAACACTGGTGTGTCAAGAGTAACTTTCTGGTGTCTGATTAAATGGCTCATGGAAGGTCATGCCATGCATTGAGTTAGGGACTAAAGGGGCAATGCAATGACTTCAGTTTCAGAAATGCCAAGTTAGAGCTGTCTAGTGATCAGTTGAAAACAAAGTACTGGCACAAATGAAAAAGAAGAGGGTGAGAAATTTAGACTTGAACTTGATACAGGTCGAGCACAGTGGCTCACACTTGTAATCTTAGCACTCTGGGAGGCCAAGGTGGGAGGATCACTTGAGCTCAGGAGTTTGAGACCAGCTTGAGTGAGACCCCGTCTCTACTAAAAATAGAAAATATTAGCTGGGCATGGTGGCACATGCCTGTAGTCCCAGCTACTCGGGAGGCTGAGGCAGGAGGATCTGCTTGAACCCAGGATTCTGTGGTTGCTGTGAGCTAGGCTGATGCCACGGCACTCTAGCCTGGGCAACAGAGCAAGATAATCTGACATTTTTTTTTTTCCCCAGAGAGATCAACTACATCTCCTACCCAACCTCAATAGTTCTAAAAAATAAAACACAGCATGAAATCTGATTGAAAAAAAAAATGAATTCTAAAAAGTTGAATCCAGAAAACAAAACAAAAAAATCTCATAAATCCAACATGACATAGTAGAGGTAAATACAAAAGACAAATAGTATTAGGATGTTCATCAATAAAGGGGGAGAAGGACAAATGGGGAATTAGTGTCACATAGATCACCTGCATCCAACAAGACAAAGACAAAATTGGAGGGGGGCCAGGAGGAGTTTGCCTATATAACTCCAAGGTTGCACAGAAACAGCTGAAGAATCCCAGGGTTTTATGACTACTGAGGACTAAAACTTCAGAGTTACATAGGAAACCTATCCTTGTTGTGTTGCCCTTTTCCCCTCCAGTGTCAACAGAAAGCCCCAGTTAGAAAGTGTCGGCTTGTAAAACTGTGATCCAAGCATATTGCAAAGACAAAGGGCATTTGGTGTCCAGTAGGTGTGGGAAGCTACTTTGACCAGTGGTGTTGAGCTGGGCCTCACAGGAGAGAGACTGGAAGTGGCAATTTTTGTTGGCAACCTTGAGTCTTAAGCCCTGTGTGTCTTGAATGCGGGAGGGAGGCAGAGAGATTCTCCAATGTGATAGAGTAGTGTAAAAGAAACCATATACTTTGGCAAACCTTAAGTATTTTGTATTCCCCGGAGGCCAAGGAGTTTTAGTGTGTACACACAAACTCACATACGTACGCGCCCCCCACACGCTTAGGCTATTTACATATTATTTTGAACTGTTTTGGTCCCTCCCCTCTCTTCCTCTTCCAGTGTCAGGGCCATAAAAGAACACTTAAGTATGTGATTCTTTGGAATTGGACTTGTGTGGTCAATGGAAACCACTGCTTTAAATTCCCTGGAAACATGGGTCATAGATACTATATTTAAATAAATTTCAGAGTCCTCAGGTGGCTGGATTTTTCCACCAATATTTTGACCTTGTGTTGAGTAATTCACACAAACATCCCTTGTCCTTCCAGCTTTGTGTAAGCAAGTGCATGACAATCCACATCACTCTCACACACACTCTGTCAACAGCGACGTCGGAAGCCCATGATGGCTTCTCTTCTGAGAGGATTTTCCATTTGTGTCAGGAATAAAAAGTAAAAGGAAAGAGAGTAGGGCCAGAGGTAGTCACTCAGTCTCTCAGGGTAGACAGTGTGAGTTGAGGCATGGTCCTTAAATTATCTTAAACTGGGTTTTTCGAGAGGGAGGGAGCAGAGCCAGGTGGCTGGACTTTATCTTACGAAGACTTTGGATGCAACATCCAAATGTGACTGTTCTGATGGTGAGCACATTGGATTTCCCCTGGGAGCCAAAGACTAGGTTTTCTTTCCATTCGAAAGCTTCAGCAGAATACACTTCATGCCTAAGGGGAGGAACAATGACATGAGGACTAAAATGTTTTTTCTGCCCTTGCCAGGGTTCAGCTGACCCAGGACTGCACCTGCATGTGTTCCTCACATGATCCCAAGCAATGAGCCGGACCCTAGGTCACCCCCTTGCACCACAGAAGAAAGTGAGCACTCTGGTCTCCGGTTCAGGCGTTTTTAAGGTTCTGTTTGTGGTTCAGTTGCAGAATCAGTATCACTTTGAGCCTCATTAGCTCACCTTCCTGTGATCAAATCTACAACCCTGAGTAAAAGGAGCGTCATGGGACCTAGTTTATACCTTTCTGTTAATGGCAATACGGCAGAATGGTTTTCAAATGCTCTGTCTACTCACTTCTATATGTAAAATAAATAAAGCATGGAAACACTGTAGCAAAAGAATAAATCTTAAATTCTAAAATCTTAAAAATTTTTCATAGATTAACAATGGGCGTGTGCCTAAAGAAACATCCTTAGAACAATATAAAGTGAGAGTCTTCTTTTACTTAAATTTCAGCTATGGGAAAATAAGTAAAGAAATTATTTTCTACAATATTTTACATATATCCTAACTTCAAGTCAAGGTTAAGTGTGGTTTATTGGAAAGAGTTATTTCTATTAGCTCCCTTTGCTGTCATTGCTAGACATGTGACATGGAACAGATTGCTTGCAACCTCTAGCACACAAGTGGTTCATCCATAAAATGGGGTTATGTTTGACTTATGATTTCTTGATTATTTTAACGTGTAAACAATATATTATTCTTTTTTTTCTTAACAGTTTTAGTGAGGTATGATTGACATACAAAAAGTTATAAGTATTTAATGCATACAATTCGATATGTTTGCAGGTAAGTATTCACCCCTGAAATCTTCATCACTGTCAATGCCATAAACTTATCCATCACCTCCAAAAATTACCTCCTGTTCACTGTTTTCTCTTTTGTAGTCAGAACACTTAAGATAAGATTTAGCCACTTAGCAAAGTTTTAAGTGTACAATATAGCATTGTTAATCATGGGCCTTATGTTGTATGATATATCTCCAGAATTAATTCATTTTGCATAATTGAAACTTTACACCTTTTGAACAATATCTCCTTATCTCACCATCTTCTCAGCCCCTTTCAACCAACATTCTGTTTTAGATTTGACATATGAATAAGGTCTTGTAGTATTTCTCTTCCTCAGTCTGGCTTATTTCACCGAAGTATAATGTCCTCCAGGTCCTGACACGTTGTCGCAAATGGTAGAATTTCCTTCCTTTTTAAGGCTGAATAATAATCCATTATAAGTATATACTACCTTTTCTTTATGTATTTACCATTAATGAATATTTACGTTGTTTTCATATCTTGGCTATTGTGAGTAATGCTGCAATAAACATTGGAGTGCAGCAAGATCCAAATTTCAATACCTTCATAGATATAGCCAGATGTGGGATTGCTGAAACAAGTGGTAATTCTATTTTTACTTTTTTGAGGACTCTCCACACTGTTTTCCATAGTGCTGCACCAACTTACATTCCGTCGACAGTGTACAAGAGTTCCCTTCACTCCACATCCTTACCACCACTTGTTATCTTTGTGTTTTTGATCGTAGTCATTCTAGCAGGTTATTGTCCTTTGTTCTTTTCATAATGGTCATCCCAACAGGTGTGAGGTGATATCTCACTGTGGTTTTGACTTTCATTTCCCTGATGATTAGTGATGTTAAGCACCTTTTTATAAACTTTTTGGCTGTATTTGGGGTATTAACTCTTCACTATGTATATGTTCTGTCAATATTTTCTCTTATTCCACAGATTGCTTTTTCATTTTGTTTGTTGTTTCCTTTGCTGTTCAGAAGCTTTTAGTTTGATGACACCCATCTTGTCAATCTTTGCTTTTGTTACTTGTGTTTTTGGTGTCATATTCAAGAAATCACTGCTCAGTTCAATGTCTAGATGTTTTTTTTCTTTTTGTTTTATTATAAGAGTGTTATTGTTTCATGTTTTATGTTTAAGTCCTAAACCAACTTTGAGTGTACTTTTTGCATATGGGGTAACATAATGGTAAAATTTCATTCTTTTGCATGTGGATATCCAATTTTCCCAATGCCCTTTATAAAAGAGGCTCTCTTTTCCCCATTGTATATTCTCAGCACCCTTGTTGGAGGTCAGTTGACCTTATATTTGTGGCTCTAATTCTAGGCTCTTTATTCTGTTCCGTTGGTCTATATGTCTGTTTTTATGCAAGTACCATACTATTTTGATTACTGTAGCTTTGTAATATGGTTTGAAATCAGGGAGTATGAATCTTTAGTTTTTTTCTTCTTGCTCAAAATTCTTTTGCTATTTGGGATCTTTTGTGCTTACAAATACATTTAGAATTGTTTTTCCTATTTCCATAAAACATGCCATTGGAATTTTGATAGAGATTGCATTGAATCCATAGATTGCTTTGGGAGATATGGAAACTTTAACAACATTAATTTTTCTAACTTAGGAAGGCAAGATTTCCTTACATTTATTCATGTCTTTTAAAATTTAATTTGTCAACCTTTTGTAGTTGTCAGGGTACCAGTCTTTCACTTCCTTAGTTAAGTTGCTTTGTAAGTATTTTTTAATGCTATTGTACATGGAATTGCTTTTTATATTTTCTTTTCAGATAGGCCATTGTTAGTGTATAGAAATACAACTGATTTTTCTGTGTTGATATTTGCATCCTGCAACATTACTGAAAAATTGTTTATTAGTTCTAACAGTAATTTTAGGGGTTTTTAAAATATACGATCATGTCATCTGCAAACAGAAACAGAAGTATAATTAAAACTATGGTGCTCAAATGGTGGGAGTGATCACTAGGGAATTGGGGGGTGGGGGGTAAACCCACATCTGAGCGACGTGGTGGGCACTGTGGAGGGGTGGGACATGCTTGAAAAGTAGTTGGGGAGCGGAATTAGGGGTCTCAATAGGGGAAAGGAATTCCTCTAAAACTGATTTATGTGATTAACTGTGCACCTTGGTAAATTCACTGAAAATCATTTAATTGTACACTTAAAATGGAGTAAAGGTAGATATGTAAAGTATACTTGAATAAAGAAAAAAAAGAATTACATTTTATGGCTATGTAAAGATTTTTCGCCACTGAGCCAATTAGTGTGCTGTCAATATAA